>PVIJ01002604.1:83360-128209 GCA_004024925.1 Scalopus aquaticus | reverse complement strand
GAGAGGGGGGAGGAGGGAGCCGGAGGGAGGGAAGGGAAAGGGCACAAAATGGAATAGAAAAGAACACAAGGGACCACGGAGATGGATCACGGGTGAATTGGTGGTGGGCTACCCAAGGGGAATGCAAAATGTAAAAGACATAAATAACAATAAAAACATATATTACATAAAAAAATGTAAATCAGATATCATCACTTTATATTCTTCAGTGGGTTTCCATTACTCTGGGGATATAATCCTTTCCACAGCCTCCAAGGTCTCACCAACTTCTCTTTACTAATCTCTCTCTACCCTTTCTTTTTTCTTTTTTTTTTTTTTTAATTAACATCTAGCCATACTGAAACCAGAGACACTCTCCCCAGCCCTTGACCTTGGGGCTCTGGCTCTAGGCCCCAAAGCACTGCTTGGCCCCAAAGCAGTGCAAGTGGCAGCGGGTGGTAGGCAGTAAAACGCCCACCACCAGTGGCCCCACTGGGGCTTCAAGCTGCTGGTAGAGGCCAGTAGTGATGGCAGACAGCAGCATTTCCCTTACCATGCCACCCCTGGAGCCCCACGGGCTCCAATGCTGTGGCTCCCTCCAGCTGCAGGTAGTAGAGAGACCAGTGAATTTGGTGCCTGGGTCGTGGAATGGACTGATCAGATGGGAGCCAGGAGCTGATTGGTAAAAGGTCCAATCAACATAGGATTGAAATTGGTCCAATCAGATCAGTAGGTGGGGGGCCCTGAAAGAGATAATAGAGGGCAAAAGCCAGCTTGGGACTTGCTGGGACTGCCTCACTCAGACTAGACTTGCTTGGGCTCCTGCACTCCTGGACTCTCAGACTCACTCAAACTGGGCTCCTGCACGCCTACTGTAACAGGTAACAGGGTGGTCCCAAAGAAGGGCAGATAGAGCAGGGAACCTGGAGCCTCCCCTTTTCCTGGGGAGGACCCATAGAAAAGGGTCAGAAGGGGCCCAGGATGCGTAGAAGGAAAAGAGCAAAAGAAATATCAAATTCAAAGCTGCCACTGTTAACCTCCTCACGGGTGTCACCCACATCTGTTTCAACCAGTCCAGAATCAAAAAGCAAGGGGTTTCTTCTCATGTCCCTCTGCTCCATGTGCCTTCTTCAGGTCTCCTTCCTGCTCTCCATCTTTTGTCCTTCTCCAGTCTCCTCTCTCCAGCTTCTTCTCTCCTGCTGAGCTCTACCCTTCCTTGGGTGAGGCAGGGAACCTGGAACCTCCCCTTTTCCTGGGGACCACACTGTTACACTATACTCTCCGAGACTCGCTCACTGAATAGACTGGACTTACTTGCTCTCAGAAGCATCCAGCCTCTGAAGGAAGAAGAGTAGCCAAAACGCTCCACATAGAAGCTGAAGAGCTTTGCGGAGGCCAGGGGTTGCTGCCTGCCTCTGACATTGCCTGAAAGGAGCACCACGTCTCGGGCCTGGTGTCTCAAAGAGCTGTTTGTTGCAGATGTGGGCCAACAACTCACAAAAAGTTGTAACGGTAGTGACTGGTAGTGGCTGACACTGCTAGCCAGTGCTGTCCAGCACTGTTGATGGGAGACAGGCACTCTATTCCTGGGTCACCTCTAAGAGCTACTGCCTGGAAGCATCTCCCAGTGCTGCTACCTTCGTTGCTGTCAGGTCCAGCATCTGGTGCTGTCCATCCTGACTTTCAGACTGTGGCTGTGGGCTGCTGCCGTGTCATCTCAGTGGCCCGATCTGTGAGCACCTCAAGCTGCAGTGAGTCGGACGGTGGCCAGCTGTCTATGTGCCATGAGCTCCAGGCCCTCATTGATGGGACAGGCCATCTTGGGTGAGCAGCTTTTGTTTAGGACTTCTGGAAACTGTGAACACTAACAGGGGTGAGAGAGCCAGCTGCTTGTGGCCTTAAGGACTCTGCTGCCACTGTTTGTTAAATAAACCCTGTTGTGGTTGTACTTTGGGCCTGAGTGGTATTGCAATTGTGCGTACCAGTGAAGAATGCACAGTGATCTGTCCTTTACCTGGCCACTGTCCTTGGATGGCTATAACCTCCCCTTTGGCCCTGTGTAGCACCAGCAAGGCCCAGAGCAGGTTTTCTGTGATGTGGGCAGACGGGTAAAGGGGGAGTCCTGGAGCCCTCAGTGGCCTTTTCAGGCTTGTAATGATCCTTCTTCTACACCATTTGTAGTGAGGCAACCAGGTGCAGGGAGACAGGGGGGTCTGGGGGGCCAAGACGCTGGCAGGCTTCCCAGCCCCCAGGGAATCTTCACTCTTTCTGGGCTTTCTGGGGTTCTCTCGTGGTCTCTCTGCTGGGCTCTACTGCACTCCCCACACGATCCTCTGCCGCCTCCCATCCTCTGTGACACTGCCCTTATATGCTCAGTCTCTGGCTCAGGTGCGCCCACTCACACACGCCCACGCCACACTCCAGGGGCCGCCATCAGGCACGCATGTGAGCCCACAGGTGTCGATCACTGATGTTAATGGCAGGAGGGCAGAAAAAGCTGATCACTTCCATTTACCCTACACCCTGTTTCAATACTGATGGATCTTTTTATTCTTCACACTTGGATCTTAAGCCATTGTACTTAAAACACATTTTGTATTAAGTAGGTTACATCAATCTTTTTATGTAGTTGTTTGTTAACTAAAGTTACTGATTTCTAGAGTTTGTTGGAGATACTCTTGAAAACTATGCCAAAAGTGAGAACTTTCCAGTGCTGACAAAAGGAGAAAACAAAAGTGATGAGATGTATGATTCATTTAAGAACTTTCTCTAAGTGAAATATATTGTGTGTATATATATATATTTTTTTAAAGATGTCTTGTAATTTAAGTAAAAATAAAGTTGTTCTAAAGGTATTTAAGAATCATGTTTTTTGTACAATAAAAAGTATGGAAAATAAATATCACTTTACTGGAAATATATATGAAATATACAACTTTAGGGAGAGGAACGGGAGTATAAGGAAGGGAGATATATCATTATACAGAACTTCCTGTAATGCTTTGAGTAATAATTTTCATTTTAAAATTTTATTTTAAAGAAAAATATGTTCTAATAAGAATAGATATTAGAGGTCCTTCTTTTCTATGTTTTCCTAAAATTCAACACAATACATTCACCTTAAATAACCTAGGTAGATGTATAAAATTTCACTTCATTAGTAGTTTTCTTTAAAATATTAAAAAGTTAATACTCCAGGTATTAAAGTAATGCCTAGTAAAGCAGTAACAATTATTAGTGTCATTAAGTGGGAATGTTGCAAAACATGCCTTTTTAATAATCTGTCTGATGAACTGGGCAGTACACAGAAAATACTTGCTCACCTCTTTCAGATACTCACAACTAAACTGCAGTGAAACAAAGTAAAAAAACCTCTAAGGGAAAAATGGAAGAAGGCACACACTAGGAGCAACAGTCTGGAGGAAAGGAGTAGGAAAACTTTGTCAGTTTTGTTTACAGTGATAATTTGGCAGTACAACTCAAAGAGGGAGGAGCAGCTGCTGTGCAGAGCCCTCTACAGATAGGGACCCAGGCACAAACCAATATTAGGGACACCTGAGATCCAGCACTGTACTGGATAAGTAGGTGCATGACTGTCAGCAAGGACTGAGGGTACACTGTTGGGGAGATGCAGGAGGTGGGGTGCAGAGTGAGGATTACTCGTTTAAGGTGGGGCCTCCTAATAAAGAAGAGCTGGAGCCTTGATCAACAGGGAGAAGCAGGTCAGAACACATGGGTCCCCTCACAAAAGAAGTTAGGACTAGACACCCACGCTGATCTATTCAAAACACTTGCCACCTCCTTTCCCCTGCTCAGCATTAAGACCAAAACAAAGAACACTTGAACAAAAGAAATGTCAAGCACCTGTCAATAAAAAAAGCAAGTATCCCAGGATAAGTAAGGCTCTGTGTTGGAAGAGATAAGAGGACATTCCCAGTTTATAACCCATATCAACACGATCTGTGCTCAGCACTGCATATGGTGCTTAAAAATAACCTATAGTAGAAGTGGAGAGAGATAAGACTATCAGATATTAAAACAGGAGTTGTCCTAGCGGAGAATATCACTATGGATCCTACCACACAACTCTTGTCACCCACAAGGTAAGAACTTCAAATCTCTGCCCTTACTGGAGAGGACCCTTTCGTGTCCTACTGAGCTGGTTCTCTTTTATACTCACTACCTCTGGCAGTGCTGGTACCAGTTCTCAGACTATTTCAACAAGTGCAAACACAAAAAGTTTGAAAATCTTTTTACAAGCCCCCCCCCAAATTTAAAATAATGAGACAGAAGAATACAACACAATGCTGGAGCAAAAAACAAACAAACAAAAACTCTGAGGGGAGCTCCAGCCCAAAAGAATTGCAGAACATGGCTGAAGAGGCGTTAAAGAAGTTCTAACAACACTACTGGATCTCAAAAAAACAAAACAAAACATAAGGTATAAAATAGTGACAGAATAAAGAAAATATTAGGTAACAGCCGCTAGAAATAACAGAGCTAAGAAACATTATAGCTGGTTTAAAAAAATACAATTGAGGGACTCTAAAACACAATGTTGGAGAACACACAAATTGAACAATGTAGGAAAAAAAGAATTAAAAAAATGAAAATAGTGAAGAGCCCTCTTGGGCAACTTAAAGGGAAATAATTTCTGTATCATGAGAGACCCAGAAAAAGAGAAGGAAGAGAAGAGCACAGAAAACTTAGTCAAAGATGTAATTGTTGAAAATCATCTCAACCTATTAATAGGAAACAAAACTGATGTCGTGATCCAAGAGGCCCAAAGAGTTCCACACAAAATAATACCAGACAGAAACACACCAAGACATACTATACTAAAGCTATTGAAAACCAATGACAAAGACAGAATATTAAAAAAAAAGAAGAAAATGGGGTAACCTATAAAGGAATGCTGAACAGACTGTCAACAGATTTTTTTTTTTTAAAGATTTATTTTTTATTTATACATACAAGCTGGGGTACAGGCCAGAGGCGTGGGGCGGCGAGAGGGTTCACCAGAGACAGAGCGGGTAGCAGAACAGGCAGATCAGAAATACACTGCTGAGGGGAGCAGCGGGCGAGGCAGGAGAGGTCTGCCACACCATGTGGGATTCTCCCCGGCCGGGCGTCGAACTCGCGTCGCTGCTGCCAACAGCTCCACAGCGCAGCGCTTAACCGCTGCGCCACCGGGGAGGCCCAACAGATTTTTTTTTAAAAGATTTATTTATTTATGCATACAAGCTGGGGTACAGGGCAGAGGCGTGGGGCAGCGAGAGGGTTCACCAGAGACAGAGTGGGGAGCAGAACAGGCAGATCAACTGAAATCCACTGCTGAGGGGAGCAGTGAGCAAGGCAGGAGAGGTCTGTCGTGCCATGTGGGAATCTGCCCAGCTGGGCTTCGAACTGGCGTCGCTGCTGCTGACAGCTCCACAGCGCAGCACTTAACCACTGCGCCACCAGGGAGGCCCGACTGTCAACAGATTTTTCAGTACAAACATTACAAGCAAGAAAGGCGAGGAAGGTACTTACGGAAAAGAGACTTCCAGGACAGAATCCTTTTTTACCCAGCAAGATTAACATTCAAGATAGAACCAAAAGAATTTTTTTAACACCAAACAGCACAGTCCAAAAAGATCTTTAAAACCAAAAGTTATTCTTTGGGGGGAAAAAAAATAGACAATCCTATAGGTTGGCTCACTAAGAAAAAAAAGGGAGAAAACACTAATATATAGAATCAGAAGTGAAAAAAGAGAAATTAAAACAGACATTTCAGAAATACAGAGGATTATAAAGAGTTTACTATGAACATCTGCATGCCAGTAAATTGAATACCTTAGATGAATGGACAAACTTAGAAATTTACGACCATCTGAGACTGAATCAGGAAGAAATAAAAAATCTGGACAGACTAAATACAAGTATGTAAATTGAAACAATAATTAAAGTCTCTCACAAAACAAAAGTCCAAGTCCATATGGTTTCAGTAGTGTTTTACCAAACCTTCCAAGATGAAATAATATCTATCATTCTCAAACTTGTCCAAAAAACTGAGAAGAGGGAATGCTTCCAAACATACTGCATGAGCACAACATCACTCTGATAACCAAAAGCAACCAACAGCAGCACAGAAGAAAGTTAAAGACCAATATCCCTGATGACCACAGATGCAAAAATATTTAAGAGAATCTTAGCAAACCAAACTCACTAACACATCAACAGGATCACACATCACAACCAAGTATGATTTATTACAGGGACACAAAAATGCATCAACATCTGAAAATTGATCAACATAATTCAGCACAAGACAAAAGGAAAGATAAAAAACTGTATTACCATATTTGTAGATACAGAGAAAGCCCTTGATAAAACTAAACTTCATTTATGTTAAAAACCCTCAAAAAACTGGAAATAAATGTGATATACCTCAATATAATAAAGGCAACATATGACAGCCCCAAGCTAATACCATACTCAATGGAGAAAGATTGACAGCTTTTCCTGTAAGATCTAGTGAAAGAGAAGGCTGTCCACTTTCACCTCTACTATTCAACGTAGCATTGGAAGTCCTAGCTAGAGCATTTAGACAAGATATAAAAGGAATTCAAATTGAGAAGGAAGACACAAAACTATCACTATTTGCAAATGATATGATTATATCCATAAAAAACCCTGAAGATGCCACTAAAAATCATTGAAATATTAAATCAAAACTGTAAAGTGGTATGCTACAGTCATTTACAAATTCAGGTGTTTTTCCATGCAAACCATGAGTTAGAAATGAAAGAAAATCAAGAAGTCAATTTAATTTACAACTGCTTCAGAAAGAATTAAATACCTAGGGGTAAATTTAACAAAGGACATGAAGGAGCTATACCATGAAAATTATAAGGTGCTATTAAAAGAAATAGAAGACAATGAAATGGAAAGATATTCCATGCTCATAGACTGGAAGAATTAGCATTGTCAAAATGGTTATCTTACTCAAAGCAATATAAAGATGTGGAGGCATTCACTATCAAGACTCCAACAGCATTTTTCTGAGAAATGGAATAAACATTACTGAAATAATATGGGAACACAAAAGATTCCAAATAACCAAAGCAATCCTGACCAAAAAAAAAGAAAAGTGGTGGTATCACTGTCCCAGACTTCAAACTACACAAAACAGTATGGTACTGAAATACAAATAGACACATAGACCAAGGAACAAATTTTTGAGAGTCCAGAAATAAACCCACACATTTATATAGTCAGTTAATCTAAACAAAAGGGCAAAGAGTATACACTGGAGAAAAGAATCTCTCTTCAACAATTCGTGTTGGAAAAACTGGACATGCACAAGAATAAAACTTGATCACTCTTTCTATAAAAATTAACTCAAAATGGATTAAAAACATGAATGTGAGACACAAAACAACAAAATACATAGAGGAAAACATAGGTAAACACTCCATGACACTGACTTCAGTGAAGTCTTTCTGTATTCATCTCCAGCTGCAAGAGAAACAAAAGTGAATATAAACAAATGGGACTACATGAAACTAAAAAGTTTGTGCACAGCAAAAGAAATTTCCAGGAAAACAAAAAGATATTCTACTGAGTGGGAGAAAACATTTGCAACCAAGACCTATAAAGAATTCACACAGCTCAAGAAAAATAAAACAAAGACAATCAAAAATGTTCAGAAAAGATAAACAGGTATTTCTCTAAAGAAGTATGCAATGGAACAAGGAGAGTTTGTTCAATAAATGGTGCTGGGAAAACTGGACGACTACATGGAAAAGAATGAAGCTAGACTACATACCGTGCACAAAAAGCCATTCAAAATGTATAAAAGAACTGAACAAAAGACCTGAAACCATAAAACATATAGAAGAAAATATAGGCAAAACACTACATGACATACATCTCAGTAACATTTTTAAAGATTCATCCCCCAAAGCAAAGAAAGTGAAGAAAAAGAGAAACAGCTGGGATTACATCAAACTAAAAAGCTTCTGTATCAAAACAAAGAGACACCCTATTGATTGGGAGACATTTTTTGCACACATTACAACTGATAAGGGACTAATCACAAAGATCTACAAAGAGCTGATGTGGCTCAACAAAAATAAACAATCCAGTAAAAAAAAATGGGCAGAAGAGCTCAAAAGACACTTCTCCAAAAAGGAAATACAAATGGCCAACAGGTATATGAAAAAATGGCCGACATAACTTATAATCAGGGAAATGCAAATCGAAACCACAATGAGAAACCACCTTACACCAGTGAGAATGGCACATATTGAAAAAAAAAAAAAAACAGGAAACAACAAATGTTGGCAAGGATGTGGAATAGAAGAAACTCTCCTACACTGCTAATGGGAATGCAAACTGGTCCAACCACTATGGAAAGCTGTGTGGAAACTGTTGAAAATGGAACTACCATATGGTCCAGCAATTGCACTACTAGGAATCTACCCAAAAGATACAAAAACATTAATTCAAAAGGATACCTGCACCCCTATGTTTACTGCAGCACTATTTATAAGAGGTAAGATATGGCAACAACCAAATGCCCAAAAGTAGATGACTGGATCAAGAGGATGTGGTATATATACACAATGGAATATTACTCAGCAATCAAAAAAGATAAACTCATGCCATTCGCAGCAACATGGACAGAGCTGGAAGGAATTATGCTCAGTGAAATAAGCAAGAAAGAAAAAAGAAAAATGTCAGATGGTTTCACTTATAGAAGGAATGTAGGGGAACCAAATAAGGGACCAGGAAAAAAAATTATAATAAATAACAAAACAAAATCAACAGACAACTATAAATCAGAAACATTCTGCAGGGGATGGAGAGGGGAGAGGCCAAAATAGGGGAGGGAAGAGCACAAAGGGACTATTGTGATGGTGCACGGGTGAACTGGTGGTGGGAATTTTATGGGAACTATACCTGAAAGGAGAAAGCATACACTGTACAAAAAGGAAGAATGACGTAAAATATAAATAATTTTTTTTAAAAAAGGAAGTCATCTCTGAAGATGGCCAACAGGCACATTAAAAAAATGTTCAAATCACTTATATCATCAGAGAAATGCAAATACAAACCATAATGAGTCCAGAAAAAGTGTTGGTGAAGGTGTGGAGAAAAAGGAACCCTCATACGCTGTTAGTGGGAATAGAAGCTGGTTCAGCCCTTGTAGAAAGCAGTGTGGAGGTTTTTCAACATATTGAAACAGATCTACTATATGGTCTAGTAATTCCATTCTTAGGTGTCTACCTGGAGACACATATATGCACTCCTATGTTCACTATATTTACAATAGTGGAGTTACGGAAACAATCTAAGTGCCCAAGGACAGAGGAGTGGATTAAGAAGATGTAGTATATATACCTAATGAATACAACCCAGTGATTAAAAAAAAAAAAGATGAACTCTTGCTATTTGTGACAACATAGATGGAGGGGATATTACTAAGTGAAATAAGTCTGAAGGAAAAAGACAAATACCACAAAGCTTCACTAATATGTAGACTATAAAGAAACAAGACAAAGGGTTAATTGAAACCAATAACAAATCCTAGAAATATGTTTACAGAATTAAGGTTAGAGGGGGAAAGTGAAAAGCAAAGTGTGGAGGCAGCCCAAAGGATTTTGATGTAAGACTGCAGCGGGCCTTGGTTGTGGGCATGGTATGATCACATACATTTGAAGGGTATAATCCTATACTTCTGAATCATGTAAAATGTTGTAAACCAATGTTACCTCAATGAAAGTAAATGAAAAGCAAAATAATTAAATGCCTTGTATTAACCTAAGGAAGTAAAAAACCTATAAAATGAAAAGTACAAGATGTTATTAAAAGATTTAGATAGTGAACTAAGGAGGTGGAAGGGTAACCCAAGCTCATGAAGGGGGAATTCAATAGAGTCAATTATTTCATGCAATCCCCATCAAAATATCAGCAATATTTTTCTTGGAAATTTGAACACAAAATAATGACAAAAGTTCTCAAATTATAAGAGGAATTCTGAGAATAAAGGAGAGACATGTCGGTACCTGACTTGAAACTTTACCATGAAGAAACAGTACTGAAAACACTATGGTGTTGGCACAAAGTAGATGCACAGATCAGCAAAAAGGGAAAACCCAGACATGCACCCACATGCATACCAGCACCTAATCTGTGATTAAAAGGCTACAATCAAAAAACACAGAAAGGAAAATCTAATAAATGGAGCTGGAAAAATTGGAAAGTCACACATAAAAGATTGCTCTAACTCCATATACACAGAAAAAATTAAAAATGGACTAAAGACTTAGAAATAAGACTTGAGGCAATAAAATACATAGAAAATATTGTCAATACGTTCCAGGATATCAATAATAAATATTTTAGGTGACTTGACCCCTATGGCAGAGAACTTAAAAGAAAAACAGGGCCTCTCTGTTTTTTAGCGCCGATAGACATAGTGCTATCAAGCTATCAGCAGCCACTGCAGCGCAAGTTCCATCCCCGGCTGGCCAGGGAGCTGACCCACGTGGAGCAGGAGACCTCTCTTGTCTCGCCTGCTGCTCCCCTCAGCAGTGTATTTCAGTAGATCCACCTGTTCTGCTCCCTACTCTGTCGCTCTGGTGAATCCTCTCACTACTTCATATCTTCTATGCATAAATAAATCTTACAAAAAAGAAAAAGAAAAACAACTGAAATTCCCCCAAGTTAAAAATTTCTATAAAGGGCAAGAAAACACAAGGCAATTAAAAACCCCCTACTGAGGGCCTCCCTGGTGGCGCAGAGGTTGAGCCCTGCGCTGTGGAGCTGTTGGCAGCGCGCGATGTGAGTTCGATACCCAGCCCGGGAGAATCCCAGATGGTGCGGCAGACCTCTCCTGCCTCACTCACTGCTCCCCTCAGCAGTGTGTTTCTGACCTGCCTGTTCTGCTCCCTACTCTGTCTCTGGTGAACCCTCTCGCCGCCCCACGCCTCTGGCCTGTACCCCAGCTTGTATGTATAAATAAATAAATCTTTAAAAAAAAAACCCTACTGAATTGGAGAAAATATTTACAATATTATAACTGATAAAGCATTAATATCCAACATGTAGAAAATACAATCCAACAATAAAAATACAAATAATCTAATTTATAAATGGGCAGCACCTGTGAAGTCAATTCACCAGAGGTTATCCAAAAGACATATGAAAAAATGTTCATCATAGTTTCTTATAAGAGAAATGAAGGTTAAAAGCATAATGAGATATAATTCACACATAGTTTTCTACTAAGTATTTTATTGCCGGGGCCTCCCCAGTAGCGCAGCGGTTGAGCACTGCGCTGTGGAACTGTCGGCAGCGGTGACGCGAGTTCGATGCCCGGCCGGGGAGAATCCCACATGGTGCGGCAGACCTCTCCTGCCTCGCCACTGCTCTCCTCAGCAGTGTATTTCTGATCTGCCTGTTCTGCTCCCCACTCTGTCTCTGGTGAACCCTCTCACCGCCCCATGCCTCTGGCCTGTACCCCAGCTTGTATGTATAAATAAAATAAAATCTTAAAAAAAAAAAAAAGTATTTTATTGCCACCTGTGAAAATGCCAAATATTAAAAACACCACCAACAAATGTTGGAGACAACGTATAGAAAAAGGAACTTTGCTACAGGGTTGGTGGGAATGAAAACTGGTGTAACCATTATAGAAAACAATGTGGACCTACCTTAAAAACTAAAAATGGAAATACCTTATGACCCAGCTATCACACTGTTGGTATATATCCACAAAATATGAAACCATTAACACAAAAGCCCCTATGTTCCACAATGTTTATAGTAGCATTATTTACAACAGCTAGGACATGAAAATGGCCTAAATATCTATAGACAGATGATTAGATCAAGAAAACATGGTCTATCCACATCATGGAGTATTATATAACCACAAGAAAGGATGAAATGCAGTCATTTTCAACAATATGGAGGGAATTTGAGAGAATTAGGTATAGCAAAGTTAGAATGATAAAACCACATACTGGATATTTACACAACAGACAACTTGATTATATAAAATACTATCAAAAGCCAGTGGACATCATGAGCATTCTGAAGACTCTGGGGTTAACAAGGAAGGAGGAGAGGAAGGGACAAAGTGATACAAGAGATAATGGTGGGGAAAAATAAATAAGTAAAAGAAAATGATGAACAAATACGTTTACCACATGCTAATAAGGAAATCTCTCTAAGACATGCTAATTGAAAAAAAGCAAGGTGCAAAATAGTGTTTGTAGGATGCTATATTATGTAATAAAGGGAGAGAAGTAATACAATATATTTGACTTTATTTACATATCTGTAAATATATACTAGTCAGGTACTTAGAAGAATACATTTTTAAAAAAAGAAAGAATACACTCACAGGAATCCAGCAAGATGGTGGCAGAGTAAAGATATTGGACTTGCATCTTCACATATTCACAAATTACAAAAGAAGAGTCAACAACCCCTGAAAGATAAATGGTGACTATCACATGTATCAGGGCAACAGTATAGTAGAAAGGTGTAGGAAAATTGTAATTAAGCTGTGTTTGTGGTGAAAGCAGGGCAGTGCAACCCACTGGAGGAAGAGGTGGCTACTGTATGGAGTCCCTCTGCTGTTGTTGACTTAGGGGCACATCAGAATCTTTGAAGACCAAGCATTGCACTGGAGAAGGGGGTGCACAGGGTTGTTGTGCAGCAGAGTAGGTACAATATTGAATTAGAGTAGAAAGGGTACAGAGTAATGATTACAGGCTTACAGGCTTCAGTTCAAGGCTTGCAATCTAGAACAGCTGTAGCCCCAACAAAGAGAGCTAGATTGAATTAGCTGTGTCTCCTCAAATAAGAGGCTACTATTTGCAGCCTGAGGCTGTGTGCTCTATCCCCAACCAGGGCCCAAACCCAGACACCAACTGCATGCTCTCACTAACCAAAGCTGAAGCACCTGCATCTTAGTAACAGGCGCCCCAGGAGAAGACACCATATAGGAAAAGGAGAAAAGAAAGAGAAATGCATAGAAAATTTACTTACAGGCAGGGCCACGAGGCTTTATAAATGAGTGCTATCAAACCTTTGAAGAAATTATACCCATCTTGCTAAAATTATCTCTAAAAGTTCAAGAAGAAGAAATGCTCCTGAATATATTTTATGATGCCAACATCACTGTAATACTGAAACCAGGTAAAGAAAGCATAAGAAAACTATAGATCAATATCCCTCATGAATATAAATCCAAAAATCTTCAAAATATTAGCAAATTGAATTTGACAATATATTACAAGGATTATACATTATGATCAAGTGGGATTTATCACAAGGAGGAAACTAAGATTTAATATACATATATCAATCAATGTAATACATCATATCAATAAAAGATAAAAATTTTTGATACTATCAACAGATGCAGAGAAAACACTGATAAGATTTAATACCCATTTATGATTAAAAACTCTAAACAAGATGGGAATAGAAGTAACCTACGTCCACCTAATAAAAGCCATATAGCACAAATTAATAGCCAATATAATACTTGATGGTGAAAAACTGAAAGCTTTCCCTTTAAGATTAGCAGTGTGACAAGGATCCCACTGTTACCACTTCGTTTAATTTAGTATTAAGAGATTACTAGAGCAATCAGACAATAGGAAATAAAAAGAATCCAGGTAGAAAGAAGTGAAACATACAAAACATACAAAAATCTGTTGCATTTTCATATATAAACAATGAATGAGAAGAAAAAACAAACAAAATAATTTCATTCATAATCACCTCAAAAAGGATTAAATATCTAGGAAGAACTTAGCCAAAATATGAAGGACTTAAACAATGAAAACTACACGATGTTATTAAAGGATCTGGATCAAGACATAAGGAGATGGACATTACATACTCATGGATAGTCAATATAATAAAAATGACTATGCTACTAAAAGTGGTATATAAATTTAATGTATTCTTCAACAAAATACAAAGAGTTTTTTTCAAGGAAATTGAAAAAATTATTAAAATTGAAAAAAATATTAAAATATTAAAATTTAATTATAATATTTAAAAATATTAAAATGGTATCATAAAAGACCTCAGACAGCAGGAGCAAAAAAAAAAAGAAGAGAAATGGAATCATCACATTACTTTAAACTATACTATAAAGTAAGAGTAATCAAAACAATACAGTTCTGGGGTGTCCCTGGAGGCCTAGGTGTTAAGTCTCAGCACTACCACAGAGAAGGCCCTCTGTGGCAACCTGAATTTGATTCCCTGGCCAGGCAGCTAACCCACATGGTGTAGCAGACCTCTTCTGTTTCGCCTGCTGCTCTCCTTAGCAGTATTTTAGTGGATCTGCCTGTTCTGCTCTCAACACTGTCTTTGGTGAATCCTCTCACCATCTTACCCCCCCACCCACGGCCATACCTCTGGCCTACACCCCAGTTCTACTATGCAAATAAAATCTTATAAAAAACAAAACAACATGGTATTGACATAAAAACAGATACACTAATGAAAGGAACAGAATCAAAAGCTCACAAGTAAATCCATGTATATATATCAATATTAAATTCATGATGAAGGAATCATGACCAATATAATGGGGAAAGGAGAGTCTCTTTAACAAATGGTACTGGAAAAACTAAATAGACACATGCAAAATAATGCAATTGGATCACTCTCTAATTCCATTCACAAAAGTAAATTCAAGATGCATTAACCATTAATGTATAAGACCTGCAACAATAAACACATAGAAGAATACATTGGTGATATGTTTCATGGTATCAATAAAAAAGATGTTTTTGGAGACTTGACCCCTATAGTAAGGAAAATAAAAGCAAAAAGAAACAATTGGGATCACTTTAAATTAATAAGCTTTTACACAGAGGAAGAAAATATAAGTATATGAGAAAATACAAAATACAGATTAAAAAGACACCCCACTGAGTGAGAAAAAATAATTATACACACATAACTGATAAGGGGTTAATATCCAATATATGTTTTTAAAAAACTTACACAAGTTAACAATTTAAAAAGCTTGAATTAACCAACAGGCAGTAGATATTAATAGATAATTCATCTAAGAGGCTAACCAGAAGACCAATAAACATGTAGAAAAAAGGTTCATCATCACTTTTAATGAGGGAGATGCAGGTCAAAACCATACCTGTGAGAATGGCACATGTTAAAAAAGACTACAAACAACAAGTGTTGGAGAAGATCAGCGAAAGAAGAACCCTATTAGTCTGTTGGTGAGAATATAAACTTGTTTGTCTGGTCATTTTGGAAAGTGACTTAGATTTACCTTTAAAAAACTAAAAGTGGAAATAACCATATGACCTAGCAATCCCATTTCAAGAAACCATCAACTCAAAATATATATCTACTCTACATATTTACAATAACTAGGACATATAGTCATCCTAAGTGCCCACTGATAGAATATTAGATCAAGATAATGTAGTATAACCATACAATGGAGTACTATTCAGTCATTGAGAAAAATGAAAAGTTGCCACTACATAGCAAAATGGAAAGAGTTCTTTGAGAGAATTATACATAGTAAATAAGTCAGAATTACAGACACAAATATTGGACACTTATATAGTGATGATTCAATAGAGCAAAATGTTTATAAAAACTAGCAGACACTAATAAACAAAGTAAGTTTTTTGAGGTTAAGAAGGAGGGAAGAGGGAGAAAAGGTCAAATGTGTATAAGAGATGAGGTGAGGAAAATAATAAAGGATTAGAAATATTAAAATGGGACAAACCTATGCCAAAAGAGATTTTAAAATACTTAATGAAAGGGGATGGGAGGAGTCAGTTGATGGTAAATTAGGTAAAAAAAGACATGACCTAGATGAGTAATTCTTCAAGTGTGAAATGCAGAACCCTAGAGTCTACCAGATCTTTTCAGAGAATTTATACATTTAGTCAGAAGAAAAAAAAATACACCCATGATATTTGCTGTTGACAATAAATAGCAATTTTTCAAGTAACAATTAGAATTTTGAAAAACTTGTACCTCCTACCATGACTTGATAGTTTACTAACACTTTACATACTTTTCTGATGATGGTGGCAGAATTGACTGAAGTGATTTTTAAAAAAAATATTGTATAATCAATGTGTCAATATTTGTAAGATCAGTATATTTTAGAGAACTCACGATTTCCAAGTGACCAAAGCATGATATGTTACCAAATTATGCATGAGTAAATATCATTCAAAATTCAAGACAGACCAATGAGTTTTAGATGTAACAGAGTATGAAGAAGAGTTTCAGAATCTGGTTTAAGATTCTACTTTGTAACTAACTTTTAAGAAATCACCACTTGTTTATTGATGTAGTAGGAAAGAAGAATATATACAATCACATGACAAAGCTATTAAAATATTCCCCCCCCCCAATCCAAATTTAATAGCTGCGTGATGCTGGATCAAATCTAGAGATTTAATATTTAAGAGTGTAAAGAGGTCCTAAGATTTTAAAAAATTTAAGAGCAGCTATATTAGAAGAACAAGACTGTAGCCATTGTAGAGAGGATTCCTAAGGCAGAGAATGCCCTACAGCTACCCAGGAAAAGCAAGCAATGGGATTTGGAGGAGAGACCTCATTTTGAGAGAGCTGTCAGAGTCTGTGCAAGTTTTCATGTGTGGATCTTAGTTTTCTTAGCATGAATACACGGGGTGAATCAGAATTTCCAGCAGGTAAATATAGTTTTAAAAAGAAGTCAAATGAATACAACAACTGTCTTTTTCTGAAACTAAAGATCCTATTATTTTTCAAACTACAAATTAAAAGAAAAATTGTCTGACAATTTGTAAAATATGCAGTGGTATAAAAAAATTATTGCTGAAGCAAATAATGACTGAAACTAAGAAATAGGGGCATGCCATTGTCTAGAGCAGCCTTCCTTAATCTTTAAAACCCATGCCCTACTTTCACAAACATAAAATCTCACCACCATCTGTCCTCTCATGAATTGTCACAGTTATACAATGCCTTTCAATGTAGAGTCAGTGCATAATGCCAAGCACAGTTGGGCAGAGGCAATTTTAGGAAGGGTAACAACAATACAATCTAAATACACCATTTTAAGAGGATCTGGTTAAATCCAAAGAAAAAATTTTGTGTTCACAGAATACAGTGTTGTCTCTAATCCCAATTATCTTTATGAAGATCATGAAAAATTAAGTTATAGTTATTAAAACCAATGGCATTTATTAGACTAAGAAAGCTACTATGCTTTGATTTTCAAATGACACCATCCACACCTTCACTTTCACAAGATGCTGAATAATACGCAAGAATCTGTATAATATAATGAGTCATAGAGTATAGACATATAAACTTTTTGGTCTCAGTTTCCTCATCCATAAAAAGAGATGAATGCATTTATATGGAAAATGCTTGCAACATAAAAGATGATATATAAGCATTTAGCCATTGTTTTCACAAAATATTCCTTGACTGATGAGATCAATCCAATTTAAACATTGCTACACTGACATTTTGAAGAATTAAAAATTGTTTCACTAGATAAAATTCTACACTAAGTCATATAACATATGTGGAATACATCAGCTAAGAAATTAGGATTTTTTTTTCAATTGTGTCTACAATTAATTCACTGTACAATAGAATCTCATCTGATTTCCTAAGTTTTACAATGCTAGCAAAATTAGTGTTCCTTGTATAATGCATTGATAAACACTTTGAACTTAACTTCTTTGTTTTGACAATGATAAATCTTTACTGAAAGACATTAAAGACAAAGACATTACAAAGAAGGGATAGTATACACGTTTTTAATGATGCACACCTAAAACCTACATAAGGCCATAATGCAATGTTATGTTAATAAGTAAATATCTACAACTCTCCCAAAGCATATTAGTAAAAATAAAAAGAAAATGATACCAGGCTGATGGGTAGAAAGATTCAATATTAAATCTATACCAATTCTCCATAAATTTATCTGTAGATTTAGCACTTCCAATTAAAACACTAAGATTTTTTTCCCAAACAAATTTCTTTATTTTGACAGGATACATAGGTAGGTATTTCTTTTATGGAGAATAACATCCTTCTATTTTACCTCTCTAAGCTAATTTTAATAGACTTTTAAAATAACTTTTCAGAAAACTTGAAAAGATAGTTTTCTTCACACCTTTACACCCAGTTTCTGCTATTAACATTTCCCCCCCAATTTCCAAGTCATTCCATTCAGAATTGTGTGTTTCCTGAAAGCATAAATACTTACACAAAAGAATATAAAAATGGCTACTATATTAAAGACATTTTTTAGAGGTAAGGTTGGTTTACATCATTGTTTGTATTTTAGAAGTGTAGATATCCACTCTCTAGCTGTTACCACAGAACACCCACCACCAAACCACCCATAATCCATCATCACAGCCCATTGTGCTCCCTCCCCTTTGTTCTCCACCCTCCCCCTTCCACCTCCCCTCTGGTTCCTTCTGTTCTATACTCAGTTTCAAGGTTAGTTTTTTAGTTTGGCTTTATCTGCCCCTTTGTTTGATTTCTCTATAGTCCGTAAATAAATTACATTATCCAGTATTTGTCTTTCTACATCTGACTTATTTAGCTTAGCACTTTGTGTGCCGGTGCCCTTTAAATTTACCAGCCCTTGGGGCAGGCCATTTTCTGTGCCACCACTTGAATGGTATAAGCATTCTAATAAAACACACAACTCCTGAACTACTGGATATTTAAAAAACTGTAGTATCTCTCATAAAACACCTTACACTTTCACCAAAACAATGTGTAAAGCTTCTAGACTGAGTACGAGCAAAGAAATAGCTCCTAATAGTTCCAAATAAATCCACTGTGGCGTGAAAAGCCGGAGACTAGATGATCACGTATTAATACGTGAGCGGCCACCTGATACTGGTGACAAAAACAGGTACTAACACGTAAGCAGACCACAAAGTGTTAGCATAATCCCTTCCTGCTCCATCTATGTTGTTGCAATAACAAGAGTTTACCTTTTTGACAGCTGAATAGTATTCTACTGTGCATGCACACACGTGTGCACGCGCTCATGCACACACACCCTACATCTTCTTTGATCCACTCATCTGTTTTAATGTGTACACTGTACTACTTTACTTCACCTCTCCAAAAGCAAATCTGAATCTAATCAAGCATTTAGGTGTAACTTTCAATCTATAGGAAATAGAGAGGACAGAGTAACAAGTTAAATAATCTTAAGAAGCAACCAATCAAATCTAGTATGTGGTATATTTTCCATTATAACTCACTCGTTTCTTCAACAAGTCAATGTAATTTTAAAAAGTGGTGAAGGGAGAAAGAGTTGCTTTAGAACAAAAGAAATTTAAGAACCCTAAAAACCATACACAGTAAGTGGGCTTTGTGGGTTCTTGATTTGATTAAAACAACTTTAAACATTTAGTAAATCAGGGAAATCTGAATATAGACTGAGTATTAGACAGTAAGGAAGTATTATCAATTCTGCTAGGTATGGCAAAGACATTGTGCTATAAGAAATTAACTCCTTTTTTGATATGTATAAAGTGCTTTGGGAGTGTAGTCAAACTATTTACTTTATAATACTCCAACAAAAAAAAGGGAGGGCCTCCCCGGTGGCGCAGTGGTTAAGCGCTGCGCTGTGGAGCTGTCGGCAGCGGCGACGCAAGTTCAACGCCCGGCCGGGGAGAATCCCACATGGCGCGGCAGACCTCTCCTGCCTTTGCCCGCTGCTCCCCTCAGCAGTGTATTTCTGATCTGCCTGTTCTGCTACCCGCTCCGTCTCTGGTGAACCCTCTTGCCGCCCCACGCCTCTGGCCTGTACCCCAGCTTGTATGTATAAATTTAAAAAAAAAAAAAAAAGGGAGGGGACGACAGACATATGAATGGATGAAACAAATATGGCTACTGAGCCTGTGTAGTAGGTATATAGTTCATTGCACTCTCTGCATATATTTGGAATAATAAAAACAAAACAGCAAAAAAAAGGCCTGTGAGCAGAGATGGAGGATCGAAAAACCATAAAATTTGAGGAAATGTCAAACAGCAAAGAGGAAAATGAACTACGGTGGTTATTGTCAACTTAAGGGGAAATTAGAAAAGAGAAACTAATTCTCTTATACAGTGGAGCTAGAGGGGAAAGTTTGCTAGACAAACTATGTACTAAAGGTCTACAGGAAGAGATGGGAAGGGAAGCTGTCTTCTAATTTGGGTACTCTCAGAGATCTGTACCCCACTCATGAAAAATATGGGGAGTGTTTCAAAGTAGAAGAAAGGACCAGCCACAGGTTTGCAGAGGATATCAAGGAGAACCTCAAATAAAAGAGAACAAGAAAATAAGTATTGCTGTACATAGAGAATTGGAATACTTAAATTTAATCCTAGGAAATAGAAAGATGAACTAAATTTAAATTGAAAGATAAAATTACATTATAAACTCACTCAAGAGTTTAAAGTTGGTAATTAAAAGTACACCAGTTGCTTCTAAAATTGTAGAGTATACACATGTATAATAATTCTTTCTCAGCATCACTGTATACCCATTTTCCTAGAAGAAAAAGCTGAATGGCATTGTTACTGCTGTGAGATAGGTAGCACACACATACGTTACACTCAAACATACATACACATCCACAAACACACATTTTACCCAAGGTTAAAAGTGCATTTGTGTATTTAACATCCATGTTTAAATTAAATGCTTACATATGTATATAAGGGGTCACAGACAAGCTCTTTTTTACCTGCGTTGTACATATTAAATCAACTTACATACAACATTCTAAAATAATTAAAAGCTTTTTTATTTTATCTGTCATAATAAAAATTATAGCCATCAAGGTCATAAACTGTTCAAATTAGGAGAATAATGCAATAAGAACTTATTTGCAGTCATAAAACACTGAAGCACCTTCTGTGTACCAGATACTATACTGTTAGCGATACCAAGATGAAACTAAGATGATAGAGAAATAAATAGCTCTACTCCAGTTCTCTTAGAAGTCACTACAAAACAATAAGGAAAAACATGAGCTGAAACACTAACTACAACTTGGAAGGACCTAAGAGCTACATGAAACCAACTAAGCAGTCTCCTTCAGGAAAATGTATGCCACAGAACTCTGGGAAGACTCAGAAGCTGAAGATTTCGGTATTGCAGAGGCAAGTCAGTTTTGAGGATAGTATGTCTCTTGGTCCCTATCTCTCTTTACCTGCATCCATAGAAGAGAGCTATTCTGCAGAGAAATTAAACCAAAAACAACAAAACTGTAGAAGGTGGAGATGAAGATAGAAAGAAACAAGGAAAGTAAATGAGAGTATTCTTACTGAATAATAAAAGAACATTTGCATCCACCCATATTCACAGAACATTTGCAGGAAGCCGTATCACCCTGCCCTAATCCATGGAAACCAGAAGATCCACCTCTGAATAATCTGCACAACCTCAAAGGGAAAGATGAATAGATGCTAAGAGAGATGGCTCTTCAATTAAAAAAAGCTAGCTCATCCTTCAATCATCTAATAATGAGGCAAACATACTCTGCCCAGAAGCACATTGTTCCCAATCAACTTTGGCATGCCTATTGTTTATATACAACTACATGGTCAAGGATCACCAAGCATCTAAAGAAATTAAAGTAGTACAAGCAGTAGAAGAAAAAACTTCAACAACCACTAAATTATAACAACAGTCCCAGAAAACAAAGTATTTTATCAACAGAACAAGAACAGTATAGCATGTTCACCAAAAAGAAAAAAGGGCTTTTGGAAATTAAAAATGAAAGCAAACATTTGCAACATTAATTCAAAGACTAGAAGATTAGAAATTCTCTCAGGAAGTTCATTCTAATACAAAAAAAGCGCTAATAGGATTATTCATTTAATAAATTAATGTTTATACAATTATGCATCAAACTAGAATATAACACTAATTTCTTCAATGGATTTATTAAAATAAACACCGAGTTAAAGTGATAAAACCAAATTGGGAAGATAAGACCACTAAATCTTCATCTACCATAAGAAATCAACAGTTTCTAAAATCAAAGAATCAAGAGAATAACATAAGGACTACTTAGAATTATGAAAGTTAATACAGAGCCTCCCTGGTGGCGCAGCGGTTAAGCACTGTACTGTGGAGCTGTTGGCAGCGGCAGCGCGAGTTCGACGCCTTGCCGGGGAGATTCCCACATGGCGCAGCAGACCTCTCCTGCCTTGCCCGCTGCTCCCCCCAGCAGTGCATTTCAGTCAGTCTGCCTGTTCTGCTCCCCACTCTGTCTCTGGTGAACCCTCTCACTGCCCCATGCCTCTGGCCTGCACCCCAGCTTGTATGCATAAATAAATAAATCTTAAAAAAAAATAAATAAAGTTAATACAATACCTAAGAGTTGAAAAGTGGACATCTTGGATGGGATCAAAACACTGGGTAGAAGAGTAACTGAACAGTTTTAGCACTGTATATGTGTGCATATATATATAATATATGCCTATATCCCAATTGGATAAAAACAGATTAATTTACAAAGATCAACATGAGACCAACCCTGTTCTTAAGGAGTTTATTGGAAGAGACATAAGAACAACAGTGACAGTAGATGCAATAAGTGATTTACAGATGCAGACCATCTGGATAGAATAGAGGATCCTACCCCAATCAAACTAGAAAGATTTCTGAGTAAAGAGGATACTCAAAGTGCAGTTGTAAAGGATGAAAAAAGTGAACTGGTCAGAGAGGAGATGATGAGTGTTTGTCCCAGCAATAACTATGCCTGTATCTTCTTTCTAAAACACAAATGACACCATTCTACATATATACTTTTCCACCTTGCTTTTGTCACTTAATATATCTTAATGTTCTCCAGAAAACAGGTTTTAGCTTCTCAAGGATCTTTTAGTGAAATGAAGGACAGGCCTCCTCAAAAATGTTCAGATAGGCTTTTCCCAAGACGTATCTTTTTAGAGGCTTTCTCCAATATGTATCACCTTGGCATGTGGAGCCCAGGTGAATACAGGCCCTGTGGGTTTCAAGAGAAACTGTTTTCTTTACCATGAAGACTTAAGACTACTCAAATTTAGAATCATCTCCAGAAATAGCCTTTTTATTGGACAAACCTATCTATGGCAGGGCAAACATCTACAAGATCTCATTTTGTCCTTTCTGTCACATTTTCCTTATCATGTGAGACCCCCTCCTTTCTTGATGCCCCAGACCCTACCCCATTCATTAGCCCAGGATAAAAGTCCTCAGTTTGTCCTAGCTACTCATTCTCCATTTGTATGTCACTAAATTTGTTCTTTTTCTCCCACTAATCTGTCTGGTAATGTTCATCTGGTTGCTCAATGAGCCTGAGAAGAACCCACAGAGGGATGGGGGAAATAATCCCCTGCACTCCTTCAGAAGTCTCACATAAAGGAAAATAATCTATTTATCAAGATGCTAAGTGCCTTTTTTTATTTATAATCTTAATACATACTTCCTATAAAAACATTTCAACAGGGCGTCCCTGGTGGTGCAGGGGTTAAAGTTTCAGTGCTGTTAAGCTATTGCCAACCACTGCAGGCTGACAATCCAGGTAGCCAACCCACATGGCGCAACAGACCTCTCCTGCCTCACTTGCTGCTCCCCTCAGCAGTGTATTCAGTAGATCTATCTGTTCTGCCCCTTGCTCTATCTCTGGTGAATCCTCCCACCCACCACACCTCTGGCCTACACCCTGGTTCTTGTATGCATAAATAAATTTTTTTTTAAAAATTTAACAATATATAAAAAATTAAAATAAAAAGTAAAATTTCCCCATTGTTCCTCATTCCTACTTCCCAAGTCCTTTTAATTTCTTTCTAAATCTTTTTCTATAAAAGTAAAGAATATGTATGTAAATACTCTTCAATATAAATAAATGCAATATATACAAAGTCCTGTATATCTACTATATCTTATATACGTACTAGTCTATAGTCATACTAGTCTATCGTCATAAAATACACCTACATTCTTTAAAGTCTCTTAAAGTCAAGGATTCTGTGCCATGTGGTAAGAAATTTTAAGAACTTTTTACTGCATGTGAACTCACCGACACAATCACAGCACTCATCCCAAAGGGTGCCAAGACACAGCATACACTCCTTGCAGCAGGAACAATTTCCTTCTCCAGGTCGGCACTGGCAGAGCTCCTAGAAATAAAACAGAGGTTCGAGCTCAAAATTCCAAATAGCGATATTAAAATTAAATGTCCACAATATTTTATTTTTAGTAATTTATTCAACATAGTTTTTTATTCAACATCATTAACTATTTGTAGGAACATAAATGCATTGCTATGTCAAATTTATACTTATTTTGGAACTAGTGAACATATTTCAGATGATTTTGTCTAATTTTAAAACAAATAGTTTACATTAAAACCCTTAATTTTATCTCCTATGTCTTGACAAACAATTCAGTAGAAGAACAAAACCTTTGTAGTTATTAGAGTTACTGTCCAAATTAAAAAAAAAATAAACAGCCAGCTAGTGGGAGCTGTGGTTTCTCAATATGTAAACTGTGAATGAAAACATCACTTAAAAACTGTTAGTTTTATAGACGTACAAATATTAAAACATTGCACTTGGTATAGTAGACTATTTACAAAGAAGATAATTATTCCCCGTCTTTGTAATGGAACTTTGCAGTTCCTCTAAGTATAGACAGATCCTATATCCAGACCCATTAAATATAGGTGATCTTGGGACTTGATCTGGTCAACAGAATTCAGAGGGAGTGATATAAAGTCAGTTTGAGTCTAGCCTCAAGAAGATTACAACTTTGCCAAGCTGCAACGTGAAGCCTGGGAGAAGGCGACTTGGACATGTTGATCCATCTGAAGCCATTCTAGCTGAATCAACCTCCAACCACCCAGGAGCTGACAAGATACAGGAATGAGTGCAGAAAAACCAGCCAGCTGATATAGGCCCAAATTGTCAGCTAACTCACAGAAGAAAGAGCTATTGTTTTAAGCTACTAAACACTGGGGCAGTTTCTTACTCCACAAAGGCTAATTAACAGAGCTTACTTCATACATGAAACTTAAAGGTAATTCCTTTAGTCTTCACCTCTGCCCCTTCCCTTGCCACCAGTCACTCCTTAACAAACCCAATTTAAGGGGAAATTCCATAGTTATCATTTGTCTATTTGGCTTTGCCTGGTTTATGAAATACTGTATGTAGTTTTTATTTTACTGTTGTTCCCCACCATCATCACTTTTATCCTCTTGTCCTTTTCTCCTTCCCCCACCTTAACCTCAGAGATCTACGTTTATTAACATCCACTAGTTTTTGTAAGTATTTTGCAAATTGTTAGTTATGTAAATATTCAGTATTTGTCATTCTGACTTGCTTTACTATATAGAATTCCCTCAAACTCCTTTCAGTTTGTTGTAAATGGCTGTGTGTCTTCTTTCCTTATGGCTGAATAGTATTCTACTGTGTGACTATCACATCCTTGATCCAACTGCCTATTGATGAGCATGTAGGTTCCTTCTAAGTCCAAGCTGTTGTAAAAAGTGATGCGATAAACACTGTAGACCACATAGATTTTTGTATTGATGACTTCATGTTGTTTGGGTAGATGCCTAAGTGTAGCACTGCTGGGTCATGTGGCATTTCCATTTTGATATTTTTAAGATGAATCTAAATCATTTTCCATAATGGACATACCAGCTTACATTCCCACCAGCAATGTAATAAGGTTCCTCTTCTCTTATTCCCTTCTCCAGGATCTTTTTCTTTTAATATATATTTTTAAAGATTGATTTATTTATGCATACAAGCTGGGGTGTAGGCCAGAGGTGTGGGGTGGTGAGAGGATTCACCAGAGACAGAGTGAGGAACAGAACAGGCAGATCAGAAATACACTGCAGTGGGGAGCAGCGGGCGAGGCAGGAGAGGTCTGCCACTCCATGTGGGATTCTCCCTGGCTGGGCGTCAAACTCAAAAGCATCACGCGCTGCCGACAGCTCCACAGCGCAGCGCTCAACCGCTGCGCCACCAGGGAGGCCCAGTATGAAAAGTTTTATGGACGAGTCTAATCATTCAAAATGAAGTTTAGGGAAGAGCCCGGTAAGATGGTGGCAGACTGAAGACACTGGGCACACCTCTTCCATATACTCACAAATGCAGTAAAAAAAAAAAAAAAAGCCCTCCCCTTGCCCCCAGCGTAAAACAGATGAACATAGCACATACTAGAAGCAATAGCCCAGCACAAAGGAATATGTTATCCTTTCCTTGTTACATAAGCCACTCCTCTCCTTGCTGTCTCACGCCTCTAAGCAATTCACTAGTTCAAGAATATAAGTCTGCCTCATTTACTCGAGAATTTTCAGCCACATAAATTCTTCATATGTATGAATTAAATTTGTTATTTTTCTCCTACTAATCTGGTCAATGTTAATTTTTTTGCTTGACCATCCCAAGAACTTAAGAGGACAAGGGATATATTCTTCTGCACCTCATGTCTGATTGAAAGAAGCTCAAACTTATTTGGAAATCTAGAAAAAGAAGGTTGTTAAAGCTGTACTTTTTGATTTGCTTCTTCATAAAAACTTACCTGTCCTGTCTTAGAGAACAGTACAGTAGTAAAGCTTATCTTTTTTTAAAAAGATTTATTTATTTATGCACACAAGAGCTGGGGTGTAGGCCAGAGGTGTGGGAGGGCAGGGATGAGAGGATTCACCAGAGACACAGTGGGGAGCAAAACAGACAGTTTGACTGAAATACACTTCTGAGAGGAGCAGTGGGTGAAACAGGAAAGGTCTGCTGAGGTCTGCTGCACCATGTGGGAAGCTCCCTGGCAGGGACTGAACAAGTGCAGGCTGCAGATAGCTTCACAGTGCTGAGACTTAACCCCTTGCACCACTAAGGAGACCCAATAAAGCTTATCTTTAAGTAATTTTTGAATACATTTAAAGTGAGAGAATAGTTTCTAAGTATACATTTTTAAAAACACCGTCAGAGTTAACGATACTGAATTTCTTTTTTTGGTCTTTTTAGTTTTGTAAAAGTTGCCATTTAGTCATAAAAAATATTTTCTCTTAAATTTTAATTTATATTATACATAGAAAATATCCTCAACTGTCTTATTTGCTTATATTTATACTATCTACTTAATTAAGGAGAAATAAATTAAAAAAGTAACTAATTTATTCAAAGAATAAGCCTTGCCTTTTTCCTATCTATTGCAGTTTCCAAATGTAACTTGTTAAATTAATTATTATATGTTATGCTAAATAATTTTTAAATGAATACCAATTTAATAGCTTCCATTAGAAAAATCTAATTCTTTAAGTCATTCATTATGTCTTTTACTGTCAGGTATTTGTAAAGAATTTAAAGGGAATGAAAGGATGGGTGAAATGGCAAAATTACTGTTAAGTAATAGAAGGTGAAAACTAAGACTATTAAAATTTAAAAAACTGCTTGAAATTACCTAATTATGGAGCCCTCAAGATTAAATGTATTTCACATCCTGTTAATAGATGTCTGTGCTGTACGTTTGCATTTCAATGTGATAGACTAAAGTAATATACTTAATGATTTTTAATTTACTTGTAGAATATAAAGTAAAAAGCTACAGGAAGCCAAGACTCAGGGGAAATGATTTAAAGATAAGCTTTAGATTACTGTATTACTATTAAAAAGATAAAATTTCAGGTTAAGATTTTAATAGTAAAAATTGTTGCTAAAAGTGGCTCAATGTCAAGTAGTAATATGATAGTTAATATTCTCCTCTTCCTTTTACTACAGAAGAGTGAAAATTTGTATTAAAAACCACAATTTTGTGTTAATAAAAAAATTTACCCATACAATTTATGGAATTTTACATAGTAAATAAGTCTCAAAATACATCAAGTAATCTGTATTTCTGATAGCTTATACAGATTTCTTATTTAAAAACTGGGAAATAAGGAGAACGGTATCTTCAAACCAACTTTTTAGTCGGTATTCATAGTGTCTATAAAATTCTCATAAACACAACTCTTCACTTTTCAGCAGAAAAATACTATACAGGCAAATTTAACAGACAACATACGGGATTTCAAATATCTCAATACAAATCAAGAGAGCAAAACTATACGGAAATCATTTGTTTTATGACAATTGTTAATAAAAAATGGAAACAGTACATTTCTATATGTAAATAATTATGAATAACAATCATGTATAGCACAACAAATAAGTTTTTTTTTATTTTACGTGTCTTTCAAAATCATATTATGAATAACATTTGGTCATAAACATTTGAAATGTACGCTTTAATTTTTTTGACATCAAACGAACTGTTGCTAGGATGAATGTTTCTGTGAAAAACATTTATAAAGTACTTTGAACCTAAGTTTTGGAAATACAAAAGGACAAAAACTCAAAATGTAACTCTCTGAGATGAATCATTTTAAAGAGTATTCCGCTTAAAGTAAGCAGAATCTTTAATTCAGGACACTAAAAAACAAATCTACCTTTACTTGTTTTAGTCATAAGGACATAAATGAATCTTCTGTAACTGGAAAGGCTTTGCTAAATAAACTAGATGCAAGATAACACGAATGGCTTGAAAAAAATTAAATATTGAAAAATATTTAGTAGAACTGAAGAAAAAACACCCAAATTCATCCAAGTTTGGTAAATTCCTATGCATTTCTAACAAAATGATGATTACATGTTCTCTTGATAAAAAAAAAAAAAATTAACCTTTCCCTATTGGAAAAGTCTATCCACTTAATTTAAAAGCTGCATAACAGTAGTAAATTCTATGTGCCAAAATTCAGATACAGGCCTTAACCTCTTGGTCCTTTCCACACCTTAGTCATTGTCTCATCTTTTAATACCACCATCAAAAACATCATTATTTTTTTTTCATTTCACCATTATTTCAAAGTCTGAACTTCTTAAATAGAAAATATAGTTGAGTTGAGGTGTGGAATTTTCTGTTTGGAGTGGCTATTTATATATTTTACTAAACTGTGACTTAATTTGAGAACTGCTCGGTTGAATGGAACATGTGAGCACAACCAAACATAAAGTTCACAGAAGTCCAAAATAAAGACTGAGTCAATGCTTCCAGTTATTTACTATCACCACTTTCCCCAGAGTTCCTAAGTGAGATTTAGTTAAAATCAACAGGCCCTGTGCTATGTTTTATATGCATTACCTTGAATCTCATCAAGTCCCTACCAAGGTAGTTACTATCTTCATTTTTCAAATAAAGTGACAAAATTTGTACATCATTCAAATTAATTAAGTGATTGAGATTTGACTCCAGTTTTGGCTAGATATTCCTACTTTCAAACGTTAGAGTGAGAAATATAAAGCTTATTTCTCATTAATTTGGCATTTCAATTGTCATAGTGATTATTTTCTTAGAGAGAATGAACCCATAATTAAACTTAGATTATCTTCTAGGTTGCCAATCAAAGGCCTTATTATATCTTTCAATCTCAGTACAATTAGAAGTGCTATTGCCCAAGTTTAATCACTGTTTGTAAAGGTAAAATAAGTATCACTGGCTAAGAGTTGCAAAACCAGTGAGTTGTAATTTGATACTTAATTCTTTCATTGTTTCAGTCAGTTAATGACCATATTAGCTGCTTTCCTACTCTGCAAATCTCAGAGAAAGTATGGGTTTTACTCTTGGCTGAAAGGAACTAGATTAAGTGGATGTATCTGAGTCACACAACTGGGGCTTTAACATCGGGGTTTCTGAGTCAAGTTTGTTCCTGTCACCTCTGCTTTTGCTTTGCTAGAGCCTGGTTTTATGGAATAAGGTATCTGTTCTCTGTGTGAAATACTATGCTAGATGTTTTTAAAATTTGATAATCACATTGTTCAATAATTTAATAATGGAAAATTTACGCTAATTTTACTCATTTTACTAATACTAATATTAGTAAATTACTAATTAGTAAATTAGTAATATTATGAATAATAATATAGTAAAATTTTACTAATTTTGCTAATACTAATACTAGTATATTTTATACTAAACAGAAAATCGAAATCTATGTTTAGGATATCTTATATTAACCAGTAAGAGTATTTAGAAAGAATCTGGCAAATGGATTTAAAAGTTTATATAAAATGAAAACCTAGCAGTATGAAAAGTTTTTTTGTTTTTTTTTAAATATTTATTTATATATACAAGCTGGGGTACAGGCCAGAGGCGTGGGGTGGTGAGAGGGTTCACCAGAGACAGAGTGGGGAGCAGAACAGGCAGATCAGAAATACACTGCTGAGGGGAACAGCAGGCGAGGCAGGAGAGGTCTGCCACTCCATGTGGGATTCTCCCTGGCTGGGCGTCAAACTCAAAAGCATCACGCGCTGCCGACAGCTCCATAGCGCAGCGCTCAACCGCTGCGCCACCAGGGAGGCCCAGTATGAAAAGTTTTATGGACGAGTCTAATCATTCAAAATGAAGTTTAGGGAAGAGCCCGGTAAGATGGTGGCAGACTGAAGACACTGGCACACCGCTTCCATATACTCACAAATGCAGTAAAAAAAAAAAAAAAAAGCCCTCCCCTTGCCCCCAGCGTAAAACAGATGAACATAGCACATACTAGAAGCAATAGCCCAGTACAAAGGAATATGAAAAACTTGAACTCTCTCTATAATGTTAACAAAACAGTACAGCCCACAGAAGGGAGGGCGGCTGCTGTGCAGGGCCCATTACAGCCGTGACTACACTGGATAAGGAAGTGCATGACGGGCAGCCAGGACAGAGGGTACACTGCAGGAGAGGGGCAGAGGTGGAGGTGCAGAATGAGGACGGCTAGCTTGAGTCTGAGGCTCTCAATACAGAACAGCCAGAGCCGAAATTGGCAGGGAAAAGCGGGTCAAGCACACTTGGCCTTCCTTAGAGAGATCATTGCTCTCATCTCTGACTGGGACATCCAGAACAACCGCCATCCTATACCCAGAGCTAAAACCAAAACAAAGGAAGCTTGAACAAACTAGAGTGCAAGCCCCTGTCAGTAAAATGAGCAAATACTCCAGGATAAGACTTTGTGCTGGAAAACAGAACAAACCCCAGTCTGTGACCTAATGTCAACTACAACCTGTCTCCAGTGCTGCCCTGAGAGCTTAAAAATAGCCTAGAGTTGAAGCAAACATGAGACTACAAGACTCTAAAACTGAGGAGTTGGCCTACAGAAAAGGATCACTGAAAATCCTCACTACATAACTGAGGTACCCACAGCACAATGGGAAAACTGAACCCCTGAGTTTACTGGAAGGAATCCTTTCGTGCCTTACTGCCCTGGTCCTCTTTTATACCTACTTTCTTTCACCAGTACCAGTCTTCAGATTTAGTCAACAAAGCAAAGACAAGTCTGAAGTCTGTCCCTAACACAACCCATAAAGATAAAAAATTAGGAGACAGAAGAACACGCCACAAATGCTGCAATAAATACAAACAAACTAACAAACAAAAAACCTCTTAGAGGAAACTCAGGTCAGCAGAAATGCAGAAAGTGACTTAAGAGGAATTCAAGTAGAAGTTCTATCAACATTTATGGAATATAAATAATAATAAATAAAATAAATAAACCAAAGATATAAAAAAGCAACAGAGGGCCTCCCTGGTGGCGCAGCGGTTGAGTGCTGCGCTGTGGAGCTGTCGGCAGCTGCGACGCAAGTTCGACGCCCGGCCAGGGAGAATCCCACATGGCACGGCAGACCTCTCCTGTCTTGCCCGCTGCTCCCCTCAGCAGTGTATTTCTGATCTGCCTGTTCTGCTACCCGCTCTGTCTCTGGTGAACCCTCTCGCCGCCCCACGCCTCTGGCCTGTACCCCAGCTTGTATTTAAAAAAAAAAAAAAAAAAAAAAGCAACAGAATAAATAAGTAAAGAAACTAAGAAACACTACAGCTGATTTAAAAAATACAACCGAGGGGCCTCCCTGGTGGCACTGGGGTTGTCTCAATGCTATCGCGGTGCTATCACTGCTGTGGTCTGAGTTTGATCCCCAGTCAGAGAGCTTCCCACATGGCACAGCAGACCTCTCCTGTCTCGCCCGCTGCTCCCCTCAGAAGTGTATTTCAGTAGATCTGCCTGTTTTGCTCCCCACTCTGTCTCTGGTGAATCCTCTCACCTTCCGCACCTCTGGTCATAATGTTTGAAACCAACTAAAAGGAAAAAAAAAGAAAAAAATATGAATACATGAAGACTAAAGATCATGCTGCTTAATAACTATTGGAAAAAAGCAGAATTCAAAGTAGAATTAAAAAATACCTTAAGATGAACAAAATGATTACACAAGGTACCAGAATCCATGAGACCTAACAAAAGTGGCCTTAAGGGGAAAGAGAATTACAATATAGGCCCACATTAAAAAGAAAGAAAAACCCTAAATAAACAATCTAATATTACACCCCCCCCCCAAAAAAAAGAGTATGCACTTATTCACCTCAATTAGTGAAACAGGAAGTATGCACAGCCCAAAGAGAGGCCTTCCACTTTTTCCCCTCTATAAAGGTGCCAAAGAGTGCTGGTGAAGGGAGCAAAGCAGTCCCCAGCTGGACAGGCATCCACAGAAGACAATTACTATTGACTACAGCAGAGGTGTTCTCCCCAAGGCAACTTCACCTGCCTCATGAAGATTCTGGAAATAACTATTTAGAGTTGTGTTCCAGGAAGTGGTTTTGCCTGGCTTGGTCACTGCTTGGGGAGGAGCTTGTCATTTCATCTCTCTGATCTAGAGCCAGGGAGAGTAAGAACATCTGTGTCCAGGCTGTGCACCTGGACCACAGGACTAGAAAGAGTTGCAATGGTTCCTTAGGCCTCTGTCACATCATTGGCGCTTATCAGTAAGACATAATACAGCTTTCTATGGGTCTCAACATCTTTCAGCATTTTCCAACTACAGTTTTGGTAAGATATTAATCCTCCATTCAGAATAAATGGGAGGGTCTGTTAATTATTTATCTAAAACTAAGGCTAGACTTTAAGAGTTAAAATTTATTTTATGAACTTTCAATTTTCCAGGCCAGTTGGAAACTAGTAACTTGAGAAAGAACCTTATTTATATTTCGATGCTCACTTATGGATAAATATTTCCATTCCCTAACTGTTGCCAAGATCTGAAAGATTTGTTAACACTGTTGTTAAAACACAGAAACACTGAAAACAACATTACAGTCTAGCAGAAAGCAAATGACTTGGACTGAGAAGATCTGGTTTCAAGTTCTATCCCATAAGCTGCAACAAAAAACATCAAGTCTCAGTTTCTCAGTCACAAACAGGGGATGGGATTGCCCTTACAGACTTTGGCATCCAAATGAGATAACGACTATCGAAATGTTTTGGTGATCTACCATTCCACTCCTAGTACTTACTTACTCAAAAGAAATGAAAACGTTCACACAAAAACATATGTGAAAGTAAATTATCAATTTTATTCATAATCATCAAAAACCAGAAACAACCCAATGTCCATTCACGCATGAATGGATAAACAAATTGTGCTATACCCACAAAACAGAATACTATTCTGCAATATTAGGGAAAGAAGTACCTGATACACACAACAATGTGGATGAATCTCAGATGTACTATATAATGTTAAGACAGTCTGGAAAGACAAATTGTGAAGACAAAAACTAAAGCAGTGATTGCCAGGCACCAAGACTGGGGAGGAGGCTAGTTTTGACTATAAAAGGGAATGAGGGAACTTTTTAGGGTGATGGAAGTATTTCCTGTCTTGACTGTGGTGGTAATTACATGTGCATATCTTCCTAAAAAAATCTGCAGAACTGTACACCTAGAGAGTGAACTGTATTACACGTGATTTACATCTCAGTAAATGTGAATCACAAAACGCTGTGGAAGATCAGGGAGTCACACCTTGTTTCGCCTTTGAAAGACTAGTATAGTAAATTGTGGTATTTCTATAAATTTATCATTTAACAAACCTGAATTGAAAAATATAAGGTACTATATAAATTCAATCTGGTACTAAAGAATGCAGTGAAGAAGATACTTCTTTCAACTTAAAATACATCTTACTATTTTACTTTCCAGCTAAAACTAAACTTTTCTAAACTAACATACACTTTTTAACAAAGTTGCCACAAAAAGCAATGTCAGTGAACAACGCAGAACACCAAAGTGTTTATATAATATAAATTGTGAAAAATCATCTAACTAGAATAAAAGGACTGGATAAAATAAATAGGAAGGACTGTAACAACACATTAAGAGTAATCTGTGTTTCACTAATAGGACTATGAATGATTGACTTTCCTTTTTTAACTTTTCTGTATTTTATGAATTTTGAGTATAAAATAGTTCTATAGTGCAAACGTTTTTAATTTATTTGGGTAGTATAACTTCTTAAGATCCAGTTTAATGTTTGCATGATTAAAGAAAGTTTTAAAAAGCACAAAGTGAGGTTCTTCAATATTAAAGAAAGAAAATTCTAAGTATTTGTAATATCTTGATCTTAAAAAACCAGTAATGTGTACAAATTCATATACAGAATCCCTATTTAAATGAGTTCTCACTCAAATGCAACCAGTAAACTACAAGGCCGAACATGCCTTGCATCTCCAGTAGGCAATGATGTTGCTTTCATCCCCAGGGAGAGGTTCTTCTTTGCCCAGCAACAGTTCAGCCAATGGGAGAGTGTCAGAAAGAAATGAATGAGAAGGGACCACACATCAAACTCCCAGTTTCCTCCAATCAACTCTGTGATTACAACAACCCTCTAAAATCCATATAAGTTAGTTCTGGTTTTTATTTAAGAAGGGATAGGGGAAGACCATGAGACTGTACTTTGCAAATTGTCTTTTTGTTGCTGTTTCTCAATAAACCTATTTTGTTGGTGAAATAACTGGCTGCTTTTTAAGGTCAACAAATATAAGAACAAAGCTAATTAAGTTAATGCATATTCCGTAAATCAGTAATCAACAAAAAAATTGTTACCTATACAGATACTACTTTGACAATCATAGGTATTTTAAAACAAACAAATAAAACATCTTCAAACAATTAGGCTTTATTCCAAAGAATAAACATAATTATAATTAAGTTAAGGTTATAACAAATCTATCTTGACATATTAATTAATGCTCTTTAAGGAAGAAATCAGACACACTTTCAAACTCAGAGAGAATAAACTTTTGTTCTGAAAGTAACATACACTTAAGTGAAACAGTAATGAAAACAGAATTTATACTTTTGGTTAAACAAATCAACCAATACATGAACTATCAAATTATATCAAATGTCTCCCATTTCTTACAGAAATCTAGCAACAAAGTTTAATCCTATTTACTGAAAAACTACATCAGGTCTATCTCATTACTTTTGGACATTAATATCAAAGATTTTCATGAGGATTAACTGAAGCAAACAGGACCTGAGTAGAGTCACACTTTTAAGAGGAGGGAAGCAGAATAAAGATGAAAAAACACTATAGGAAAACAAGATACTGTTCATAAAAGGGAAGAGGAAACACTGTATACTGTAAATCAAAATATCACCAGTACAGTTACAATCAAGGTAACTTTAGTAAGAGGTTAATGTAAAATTTAGTTAGCATTACTAAGGAAAAAGGGCCTCCCAGGTGGCGCAGCAGTTAAGCGCTGCGCTGTGTAGCTGTCCGCAGCAGCAGCGACACGAGTTCGACACCTGGCCGGGGAGAGTCCCACATGGCGCTGCAGACCTCTCCTGCCTCGCCCGCTGCTCCCCTCAGCGGTGTATTTCTGATCTGCCTGTTCTGCTCCCCACTCTGGCTCTGGTGAACCCTCTCACTGCCCCACGCCTCTGGCCTGTACCCCAGCTTGTATGTATAAATAAAAGATAAATCTTAAAAAAAAAAAGCATTATTAAGGAAAAAAAGAGAAGTTTAGTTTTAGATTACCATGATTAATAAAGGCCTGAAGTTATCTGAAATAATTCTATTTTTAACTTAAGACAAAACGCACTTTTTAAACTATAATTATTAGTAAGAAATAACTTTTGAAATATTAACTAATTTCAGAGCATCTAAGATTTATTTAAATTTAGTTAAATCAATTTTTAGAGAAAGCAGACTACCTCTTTGACACATAAAGTGCTAAATAAATATTCAGATACCCAGGTAGGTGCTAAAATGATACATTAATGATCCAGAGATGAAAGATCCAGAAACCTAAATTCAAACATTTTCATGAAGTAGAACTCCTACATCATCCTAAATATGACCAAAAATATTAGTCAAAAGTACCCACAAGTAAATAAAAGGTTTCAATTTTTTTTTTAAAAAAAGATTTATTTATTTATTTGTACATAAAAGAGCTGGGGTGCAGGCCAGAGGTGTAGGGGTGGGGGGCGGTGAGAGGATTCACCAGAGAGTGGGGAGCAGAACAGGCGGATCTACTGAAATACACTGCTGAGGGGGGCCATACAGGAGAGGTCTGCAGAGCCATGTGGGTCAGCTACCTGGCTGGGGATCGAACTCATGCTGTCAACTCCCGCTGCAGTGGCTGCTGATAGCTTCATAGTGCTGAGACTTAATGCCTAGCACCACCAGGGAGGCCCCGGTTTTTCAATTCTTTAATACAAAATGGATCTTGTGATTTCTGGGGAAGAAGCATACTGATCCAAATTTTAAAAGTTCTCTTCACAAATGCAAGAAAAACAACTAGTAACTCCTTTGTTGCTGATTTTTGCTTCCTCAAATAGGACAGCTAAATCACTCATTGTATGGGCAAGGAGTACACCAAGGCAGTAGTTTTACTTTATGTTTAAGGTTAGATTTTTTTTTTCCTCTCAGAAGCGCAAAATAAATATTTATATGGGGACCACCCTTACTCACAGCAGCTTGTAGGAGTGGTAGGAATGACTGTGCTGCCTTGAGACCATGCTGGTAAAAAATATTTACATAACTATGAGCTTCCAGGGAACACTTTTTTATACTTGTTAGTTATTTCACAAGTACAGAGAGGGCTCAGCATAAACAAAGTTCCAACTTGTCTTCTTAGTACATCATTTCAACACTACAGATGTTCAAACCAAACCAAAATAACAAAAAAAATCTAAATTCCCCCCAAATGGGAGTAATAGTTTTCTTGAAACTTCTACAGGATTGCCTTTTAAAAAGTATTTATGTCCCCCTTCATGTCTGTACATGTTCTTCCGTAAATGTAAAAAGAAAGGATATTATTGTTATATATAATGTCATTGAGGGCTTCCCTGGTGGCCTAGGGGTTAAGTCTCAGCGCTATCAATGAGATGGCCCTCCTGTGGCAAAGCAGCCTGAGTTCTTTGATCCTGACCAGGGAGCTAACCCACATGGGGCATCAGAACTCTCCTGTCTCACCCACTACTCCCCTCAGCTGTGTATTTCAATTGATCTGCCTGTTCTGCTCCCCACTGTCTCTGGTGAGTCCTCTCCCTACCCCACCCCCCGTACCACTGGCTTACACCCCAGTTCTTCTAGGCAAAAATAAAGTAAAAAATCTTACAGTAAAGGAGTAATCCTTTTAAAAAATAAAAATAAATGAAATGTGAATGAGTCTTGTGCTTAGCTGACTGTGAAAGCAGAATTTTAACGATAACTTTTGTGTGTGTGTGTGTGTGTGTGTGTGCGCGCGCGCGCGCGTGTGTGTGCTGGAATGTATTCTTTTTTTTTTAATATATTTTTATTGTTATTTATGTCTTTTACATTTTGTATTCCCCTTGGGTAGCCCACCACCAATTCACCCGTGATCCATCTCCATGGTCCCTTGTGTTCTTTTCTATTCCATTTTGTGCCCTTTTCCTTCCCTCCCTCCGCCTCCCCCACCGCTGACTGTCTCTCTCCTATTTGGTTTCCTTATAGTCCTGTTATAAGTGAAACCATTCGATATTTTTCTCTTTTTTTCTGGCTTATTTCACTGAGTATGATCCCCTCTAATTCCATCCATGTCGCTGCAAATTGCATGTGTTTATCTTCTTTCCATGATGAATAGTATTCCACTGTGTATATGTACCACATCTTCTTGATCCAATCATCTATTTTTGGACATGTGGATTGCTTCATACCTTTGCTATTGTGAACAGTGCCGCAACGAACATACGGGTGCATGTATCCTTTTGGATTAGTGTTTAACAATAACTTAATATGTGCATTGGAAAGCAAAGCCCAGCAAGTCTTAACCTCTTCAGGATTATCAACCACTTTGAGAACCTCTTGAAAATTTTGGACTTTTCCCCCAGAAAACTGTACATACACATATTTTGATATAATTTTGGGGATTTCCTAAAGTCCTTAGCCAACTGTACAGAACACAACTAAAAAGTGGACTTTCAAGTTCAAGTTTCCATCTGAATCAATCTCTTCACCCACCACACTAGAACAAAAAGACAAAAACCAGCAATGTACCTACCACCCATTCCAACAACAAGAAAATCAACCAGTCAAAACAGGCAAACCACAATCTTCTCTTTAGGAAAAGGATCAGCCTTAGAGCAGAAGATATACATTCCAGCAGCAAGGGTTCCCTACCTCTCAAGTGAGCCCTGCTCACATGCACACATCTGTAGCCAGGTTATTATTGCCTCATTGTTCTCATTGGTAATCATAACAGATAACTAAGGAATGCCCTCCACTGAGGAAAGGCTGCCGTGTGAAAGAAATATAAATTTAAAAAAAAGTCTTGGAAGAAAGAGATAATCTAGGTAATGGAACAGGGGGAAAACACATATATGTACACCTACAAAACTTCCAATAAGTATCCTCAGAAAAATTAAGAAAATGAGCATCCAAAAGCAAGTAAGAGTGTTAATATGAAAAATCAATAAGCAGAAAATAAAAGCTCCTGACATTTATCACCAAAATTTTAAAATTTAATAGAAAGGGTTCAAAAGTAAAGTCATTATAAGAAGAAAGCCCTGAGCCAACACATAAGAAATCTATCTAGTCTTAAGCCAGCATGTAGGATAGGTCAAATGGAGAGACCTGAAAGAAAGAAGGGAGGAGAGAGGGGGGAAGGGAAAAGAGGAAGAGAGGGAGGAGGGGGAGAGAGAGAGGGGGACAGAGAAGGAGAGAACATGAATGATGAATGAACTAACTGAAGAACCTTCCTAGTTCAGGTGGTAGACCTACTGGTGAGTCTTCAGATTTGTGATGTCCAATATGGTAGCCATTAGGGACATGCAGTTGTTTAAAGTAATTAAAATTAAATAAAATTTAGAAAGCTGTTTTTCTATCACATCAGGCATATTTCAAGTGCACCAAAGCCATGCATCTAGTTTCTACTGTACTGGACAGAGCAAATGGAGACCATTTCTATCATCACAGAAAGTTCTAGTGAATAACAAATATGCTTCAGTTAATTCCCTCCCAGCCTTCAACCTCCCCACCCTCCCCAACGCAGCCCCAGTTAATGTGTGCTGCAGAGAGAAGTTATCGCACTGAGCTCCATTCAGAATGAAATTCATGAGCAAAATAAATGTTATTGTCAGTCACTGATTTGGGGGATGCTTTGTTACATAACCATAGTAAAAGAAACACAAGGGAAGTACAGCTAAGAAAGTGAAATAATCTATTAGGGTTCCAGAGTCCACAAAACTAGTCCACTGGAGGAACTAATCATACTTCACTCCCATGTCGAATAAGCATTTGTGAATAAGCAAACAGGAAAATCTTTAATACTTGAGCCCTTGATATTTTTATCCTAAATACTATGCTACTTTGTACCAAAAGAGTTGTCTCTACTACTCTAGAAAAAGATTTGATGAGTCCTGTTGAAACAATAACAGGAATCTGAGAAATATTAGCGTCAGAGAATTAATGGTTAAAAAAAGTCCCACCTTCTTTTCAATAAGTTTATTAGAATCACCGTTTAATAGGTGAGTTACTTGACCTTCCACTCTTTTTTTCCAAGTGTTTTGTCTGTCTTTAAAATATTTTTAACTAAAAAATTGAAACAAAATAAACAATTATTAACCAAAGCTTTCTCTTTAAAATTCTCCCTTAAATAAAGTCCAATTTTTAATTATTTGAACTACTGGAAATTAAAGATTTGGAGAGTAAAAACAATTTGGAATTTAAGTGAATTTCCACATAAACACGAATATAGCAATTGTTAGAAGACTTTATTTCTAACAATGAATAATGAAGCTACACTAAAACAATCTGGGAAGCAGCACAGCTTCCCATTTGACCATAGCCCAAAGCAGGACTTGATGTGAAAGTCATCAAACTTTTAGGCAGCTCAAGGCTAAGCAGATGTGCCACACCAAAACTCTCATATATAAAATTAGATAATATTAAAAAATTAGTTAATCTTTTTTTTTAAAGATTTATTTATTTATGCATACAAGCTAGGGTGTAGGCCAGAGGCGTGGGGTGGTGAGAGGATTCACCAGAGACAGAATGGGGAACAGAACAGGGAGATCAACTGAAGTACACTGCCAAGGGGAGCAGCAGGCGAGGCAGGAGAGGTCTGCTGTGCCATGTGGGAAAGTCCCTGGTCAGGTATCAAACTCGTGCTGCAGTGACTCTGGATAGCTTCATAGAGCTGCGCTGAACCCGTTGTGCCACCAGGGAGGCCAAAAAAATTACTTAATCTTAAAATTGCTAATAGCTATGTTTTAAAGAGTCCTTATCTTTAAGATATAATTAAACTTTGATTAAGCAGTAGCAGGAATTTTCTTTTTTTAAAATATTTATTTATTTATTTATTTATTTATTTATGAATAGAAGAACTGGGGTATAGGCAAGGTGTGGGGTGGGGGTGAGAGGATTCACCAGAGACAGAGTGAGGAGCAGAAGAGGCAGATTTACTGAAATGCAGTGCTAAGGGGAACAATGACAGAGATAGGAGAGTCTCCTGCACCTTATGTGGGTTACCTGCCTGGCCAGGGATCAAACTCAGGCCATGGAGGTGATAGTGCTGAGACTTAACCCCTAGGCCTCCAGGGAGGCCCATCAGGAATTTTCTTGAAATTAAAACAGAGATGAGGTGGACAGTTGGGGAGTAATGATGAGGTAACAATTGTAACTGTTGATGAGTAGTTCATTATACTCTGCTCTCTTCTATTTATACTTGAAAACAGCTATAGCAAAAAAATTAAAACCTTCTCTAGTCAAATTTTTGCTTTGAAATACAAAATGGTGGCAAACTACACTAACATAAAGGTCACACTTCCTAGAATTTCAGTGGTTAATAAGAAGGACCAAAATATTACAAATAAGCAAAAAATACCTCTGGACTCTTAAAAATCATGATCACATCCAGTAGATATACAAAACTGCTCTCATGTCAGGATTTTAGTGAAGAGATAGCTGACTCATACTTCCCAGAGAATTCTAGTATGTTTGGTTACTGAATTTCTTACCAACAGTCAACAACTAGAAGGGAGGCTAATAAAGACAGAAACACACAAGGCACAAGACTGCTAATGATGTAACAGGATGGCAAGAGAGAGAAACACTATATAATACATGAGGTTCACCACTAATTAACACAACTTTATGGAGGGTAATAACCTGTATGTTTAGTAGAAAGGCTTAGACTGTGCAGTCAAACAGACCACATTTCATAGCCACTAACTATATGAACCTAGTCAAGTTACTTAGCCTTACTTTCCTCCTCACAAAGATGAGGGCAGGGCAGTAGCTGTATGATTGGTCTTGAATTTATGACTGAAAGATAATTGTCAAGTATCTTGAACGCAGATTCCCTGGTCCCAATCTATAACTTGACTGCAATCTGGAGAGAGAGTTGAGTCAGGAGCACCCAGATCAACTGCTCCAAGATGCCCAACTCTCAAAAAATAAAAAATGGACTCTTAGATACAGAGAGCAGATTAGAGATACTAGACAAGTAAGGGATGAGGGTGGGTGAAACACAATGGTTAACTGTATGGGGATGGATGGAAACTAGACTTTTAGTGGTGATTACGATGTAGACATATGCTGAGTTATAATGCTGTACATGAGAAATTTACATACTGCTGTAAATCAATCTTACTGCAATAAAACTTTATTTAAAATAGAAAATAATAATCTGTGTGAAATAATGTTTACTGCTACTTTGGGGGGTAATTTGTTACATAAAATAGACAATTTAGTAGTTAAACTGCTACTTTTGGGGGTAATTTGTTACATAGACTAGACAATTAGTGTATTATACTTAAACAATTTATTCACCACTTAGCTAATTTTTTTAATCTAAATATAGTAATGAACCCTCTTTGCTATGTAAAGCAGCTTATACAAGAGAACCCTTCAATTCATCTGAAAGCTCATCACTTTGTGATGGCGTGTTTCTAAAGCAGGATATTATTTTGGTACTGAACTTCTTGAATCAGAACTTGCTTGTATGCAAGGATCTGTGAGGGCAAAAACCCAAACCATGTAGTTCAGAACCTCAAGCCCAGATCTAATATTCAAGCTTTACGCTATATTACATACACACTCTCTGTGTGTGTTCTGTATCTGCTCTACAATATACACAAATATTAATGAAAAGTACTCTCAGTCCTACCTGAATGAGGCATTTGCTCACATCGCTAGCACAGAGTGCTTTGTTACAACTCAGTGACACAGGGACGGAAGTCAGGAACACCAGGACGGCTAGAGTAAGCATAACAGAGTATGACTTCATGGTTCTTCAAAGATGTAACTCCCAGGAAGCTAAACAAACAAAAAGGAAAAATGAAACTTTACAGGCAAATGCTGGAGTAAAAACAAATAGAAAAATAAAAAACAAGCAAATGAAGACTCATTGTGTTAAAAGACTTTTTTCAGTGGAAGAGTAAATATTTTTTAAAAACCTACAATCCTATATAGTTATGTCTTTAGACATCTTCCAAGATCTAGAATACTGAAATCCTCAGACTACCCAAAAATGGGGACTATAAGAGTTAAAGTAAAAATACATACAATTCACTTTATAAATACTGCATATTAGAACATAATATATATTTTATATATGTATATACATACATATAAACCCTCAGTAACCTGAGAATATATCAAGCAAATAACTAGTTTCAATACTACACTGCCACTATTCAACTTTACTTTCAGGCCATTATTCAACTTTCAGCCCATATAAAAATAAACAATATTGTATTGTACTTTAAAAACAGTTAACAAAATTTTAAGTCCTAGAATTAAAAATTTATAAAATGCAAATTATTCTAGTGACTACTTATGATTCTCATTCTGCCATTAACATAATTAGCTAGAATAAAGCAGCTCAAAGAAAGGAGTGGACAGTCATTCTTTTTAAATTTTAGCAAAAAAAAAAGTGGGGGCTGAAAATAATTGCACTAAGAACTGTGGGTAATTTATTAAAATGTGAAGGTATTACTTTAATTCTATTGTTACCATAGATTCTTCAAAGTCACTAAGAAGACAGTTAAAAAAAGAAAAAGGAAAAAAGACCAGCATAAATTCTGACAGTGGTTTACCAACTAACATGGTTATTAAACTTTCAAAAGAGAGAAGATAAAATTGCGTGGACTTAAAACATACCCCCAAAAGAGAATTAATTAAAATAAATGACTACTGATGCAGAGGGATGAAAAGTGGGTTTATGGGGCCTTTATGATTACCGTAAAGTTTTATTAAGTACAACATGAATATTATGACGTACAATAAAGCAGAAGCAATAAGGGGAGGAGAATAAAAGACTTTGTACTCAGTATGACTCAACCTTGAAAGAGAAAGCCTTGATGACGGTTTCTGAGGCCCACAAACTGTTCCCTAAAGACTGTTAGCAACCCAATTTTCTAATTTAACCACACACACCAATCCAGTCGATTTCTGAAGCCACTAGCGGCACCTCAGAACCAACTTTGCCACAACTAGTTTTCATCCTCCAACCACTAAAAAGGGGATTTTTTCCAAGTCTTACGGTAGTTTTCTGACGTGCTTAATAAATTATCCCACTCCCGAAATACAACTGGAAAAAACATTTGCGTTAAGCAGGACGAGTACAAATTCGGTAACAAAAGGACCGAAAAAGTTCCCTTCTTCACTGAGGCGCTAGACACACAGGCGCCCCCGTGTTCACACACCGTGACGGGGTTCTCGGGGCTGGGGCTCCGGCGAGCGCGGCGCGGCCCCCGCACGGCACTGACCGCTGCGCCCGCTCAGCCCGGCCGGGAGGCGGAGGCCACGGCGGCGCTGGGCGGTTCTTCACCTCACGGATGTGCCGCCCGCTCGCCGCCCCCCGCTGTCCCCGCCTGCGGGCCCGCGCCCAGCACCCATCCGCGGCGGCACCCCCGCTTCGCCCCCCGAGTAGGCGGGGCCCTGGCCTCCCGCGGGCAGCTCGACTCTCCCGGCCCCGCGAAGTCCGGGGAGCCGCAGCCTCGGCTTCCAAGAGGCCCCAGCTCGGGCCCGGCCCCTCCCCTGCCGCCGAGGCTGCCCCCGCCTGCTCCCGCTCACCGTGAGCCGCGGCGCCGCCTCCCGTTCTTTCCCCTGCGGGTCCGCCGAGCCCCGGGCGCGCGCGAGGCTGTGCGAGGGAGGCTGTGCGAGGGAGGCAGGCCGCGCCTCCCCGCCGTCCCTCAGAGCAGCGCTCGCAAGCCTCGGGCTCCTTAAAGGCACAGGGCCGCCCTCAGCCTCCTCCTGGCTCTCGAACCCCGCTTTCCCTCTACCCCCGCTCGGGTCCCGGCCGCCGCCAGCTCCCGCCGGGAGGCGTCTCTCACTCCCCGGGCGCTCGCGTCAGCACACGCCCCTCGCCCGCCCAGGCAAGCAGGCGGCCCCCGCCCCGACCAGGCTCCGCCCCCGCTTGGCCCCGCCCCCGCCAGGTCTCGGCCAGGGCCCGCTCGGATCGCAGGCGGCCCCCTCCCCGACCAGGTTCCGCCCTCGGCCCGCCCCTGACTCCGGCCCGCCCCCCGCCC
>PVIJ01002604.1:0-83260 GCA_004024925.1 Scalopus aquaticus | reverse complement strand
TTGCTCAGCCTCTTCCCCGCCCCCAGCTCCTTCCTTTGTCCGCCTGCCACAGGCTCCAGCAGACCCTCCTGTCAGGCCCATTCTCTGGGTTCCTTCTGAAGCGCTTTCAAATCGACACCCACTAATGATTCAAGGCTCATGTGCAGTCACAGAGCTGAGAAGCTGCCTGAAAGCCGGCGGCAACCTTGCGAGGGCGTTATAGCGATGCAGCACTGAGGCTCCCGCGCTTGAACGGGCTAGCCCGTTCCACAGTAGAGCTGACACCCTTACCCGTACTATTCGACGTCGAGGCAGGAGCTATCCAAACTGCAGGTTTCCAGGATCTATGTCAGATCTTCTGAATAAGGATCTCCAAGAGCAGAGTCTGCCGAACATTCATCAGATGTTCACTAAAATTCGCTTCATCCTTAGTGAGTGACTGGCATTGTGCTTAGCATTGGAAATGGAAGGAAGGAGGGTCCACTAGGTCTGAAGTAGGCCAGGCTGGAGCAGGAGGCCAGTTAGGCTGCTGGTATGAGACTGTTCTGGACTGGAGTAGGGGCAGTGGCGATGGAGTAGAAACAAAAAGGCTTGGTGACAAAATAGCAATAGATGCAGAAAGAGGTAAGGGAGAGGGAGAGGATGGATCAGGGGTGCCTCTCAGATTTCTGGTTCAAACGATGGGTGGTTGCCATTTAGTGAATTGGAGAAAAACAGGTTTGGGGAGAGAAACCAAGAGTAAGGGTCATATGAAGTTTTTGAGATGTCTGTTAGGCATACAAGTAAAAAAAAAATGTCAATCAGGTTGACAGATAATGGGGTTTGGAGTTCAGAGGAGAAGTTGTGGCTAGTGATTAAAAATTTAGGAGTAATTACCTTGTCAATGACATTAAGTCATGCAAATGGAGGAGGTCATCCAGAGAGAATAAAGGAAGAGTATGCCTCTGGGAAGTCTAAAATGTAAGCTAGATGAAAAATTAGAAAAGTAGGAGGAAAGGAAATGTTGGCCCTTGCATGGTGTGGTAGATTCTGTCCTTGGCTCCATGCCTAAAATATGAAGGCATTCCTAACTAGTCAGGATTCTCCAGAGAAACACAACCAATAGAGACAGACAGACAGGCAGAGGGATATACAGAATATATAAATATAGATATCTTGATAGAGAAGAAAATAATTTGTCGTAAGAAATGGCTTGTCTTGTTTTGGAGGCTGAGAAGCCAATGGTGTCATGCAGTGTGATTCCAAAAGCCGGAGACAGAGAGAGAGGGATGTGGGAAGGAGGGAGGGAGGCAAAGAAGAAGGGAGTGAAAATTTGCATTTCCTCTGTCTTTTAATTCTTTGCCACCCTACCCCATCACCACCCACCCCCTGGCCCTGTGGATTGGATAATGCAGTCCATTCTGGTGAAGGTGGGTTGTATCTTCTTTAGTCTACTGAATAAAACACTAATCTTTTCCAGAAACACCCTTACTCTCATACCCAGAAATACTGTTTTGCCAGCTCTATGGGCATCACATATGTAGGCCAATGAATTTGACACATAAAATTAACCATCACAGGGGGTATAGCTTTTCTATGAGACCAAAATAATGTGGCTCAAACAATTCAATTCTCTACACTTGAGTTACCCACTTTCTAAAGGTCAATTCCTTAGCTCATTACAGCCTGATAATTTTTTAAAACTCCATGTATACATGGGGAAAAATTGAAAAGACAGTGAGTGAACAAAAGCTGGAGGCAGTGACAAGGACAGCTACTCCTACTCATCTCCTTTTGCATTGTTGTGGGCATCACAAACGTGACCCTCATTATCCATGTGTGGAGAGGGCTCTGGTGATGTACAATTATGGTTGCTGAGTCCTTCTGAATATTACTTGAGAACTGTGTGCTTGCAGTTATACTCCTGATGATAGCAATGTGATATTGAACACCAGGAAAAATAAGCAATTATTAGACTCCAATCCAAATACTAACAAACACACATGTGCACTAATGTTTCCAACCAAAAGGTAACCAGATGAAAGAAGTGGCTTTGAAATGATCCCAGGAAAACAAGAAAAGCAGCACTGCCTGAAGAGTATGTGAGATGGGTCGGGAGTGCCTGAGGCTAGTCGTATGAGGAGTACCCTAGTGAGCAACAACCCCAATTTCAATGGAGCATTTCTGTTACAGGGCGGCCCCAATATAAAATGGGGTGCCTGACTGTGGGTCTTTACCCATGTGCTTAAAAGGGACTTATAATATGACTCAACTGCAGGCCCACACAATAAAATTAATAAGGGCTTATTTACAAAAGGAGGGGAAATAAAAAAGAACAACTCAAGGGGAAAAAAAGAAAGAGAATAAATTGGTGAATGGGTCCTACCAGTTCCGCTGAGCTGAAATCCCAATGGTGCACTAAAACCCGGCAAACAGCCGAGAGACCCCCAAAGCCCACATGTCCAAGCACAGGAGAACTGATGGGCCTCCAGAGAGTATGCAGTCCAAACTCCTCACTGCTCAACTGAGGTAGTGAAAGCCAGGGGAGGTGGGAGTTAGTGGGGATGGGGAGTGGGCAGTGGAAGTAAGGCCTCCTCATATTGGTGCATTCACTCAACATGCATTCATTGAGCACCAACTGGGTTTAGCACAGGCGAAGCACAAAAGATAGGAGGAACTGGAATAAGAAGAAGGCTGTAAACAAATCGCTATTAACCAAATAACGAAGGAGAGAATGTGACCCAGTTCTCTAACCCAGTTGTGGCTGCTGTCTGTGAGACAAGAGGCCTGCGCACTTCAACTTCACTAAAAAATCTCCATCTGGCCGTGTGGAGTGGGCTCAATGGACTATGGTGGAGACTATGCATGACTTGGTGGTAGGTGTGTTCTGGAAACATCTGAAGAGGTTTGTTCCTATACACCTGCATCACATGCAGTGTTGTAAACCAATTTTACTTCAATTTTTAAAAAAACCCTCCATCTGGCTCTCTGCCCACAACATGGCAGAATAGAGAGGTTTGGATCATGTCCCTAAACATGTATACATATACACTCAAAGGAAGATTCAGAGGATTACCACCGATGGTTTTTACCTGATGTTGGTGGACTGCTGTGGGACGGGGAGGGAGTGAAGGGGGTCACAGTGAGGGCAGCAGACCCCCTACTTCCTGGGACAGGGAGGGACTTTTCAGAAGGGAATGCACACATGCATAGGGCTGGCCTAGGTGGACTGGAGTTGCTGGGCCAGCACAGGCAGAGAAAGCCTTCCCATCCTCCCCACTCAGAAGACTCCAGGTAGACTCCAAAAGACTCCAGGTAGAACCATACTGGTCTAAGTTGTGGAGAAATTGGCAGTGGACAGAATGTGCTGGAGCGCTATCTTCCCTTTCCTTGGAAAGATCACAGTGAGCACATTATAGCAGCTTGTAGTCCTTTGCCTGGTGCACCAACACAGTGTCAGCCAGTGCTGGGCATCACAAGGCACACAGCCTGCACGGGGTACTCCCTGCTTGGCATTGCAAGGCCAGCTGAGTCCCACATTTTGTACCCTGTGGATCATACCTAGCCTTCTTGTCAGGTGACTCAAGCTTGGTGGCATATGGCCTGTCACAGAATGGAACAGAAAGGAGGTGGGGCAAGAATTTAGGATCCCTGAGGCCTGATTGGAGCTTGCTTTGGAAAGAGAAGAGAAGAGGCAGAGATGATCTATTGGCCTGAAGCTACACTTCACTTCTGACCAAGACTGAGACTGAGTATTTAAGTCCAAACTTCTCCCCTCCCCTGTGCTAAAGTAAACAAAGAAGAGAATCAAAACTAAACCTGAAACACTCCAAACTGCAAAAGAACAAATAAGGCAACATGCATGCCTAGGAAGCAAGGAACATCTGAGCACAAGATGGAAAAGCAGAAGGAGAATAGAAGTCTAAGACATATATAAAGGGTATAGAAATAGAGGACCTAGCAGACAAAGACTAAATTCTAGAAAATTTTATTGCTAAATGAAGTACTGGAAGGTCAGTCAAATGCTGAAAGGCAGGTACAGGACCTCAGAAAGGAGATCTAAGAACAAAATGAATTCTTCACTAAAGTGATTGAAGATACTAAAAAGAACACACAAAGAGACTGAATGAAATGAGGACAAATATAGAAAGTGTTTTAAATAGAATTAAGCTGGCAGAAGAAAAAATTTCAGAAATAGAACTCTTGAATGTACAAATCTCCAAACTGAAAAAGAGAGAGGAACAAGATTTAGGGAAGATGAAACTATACAAGAAATATCAGACTCAATTAAATGAGGAAATGTAAGACTAATAGGTATTTCAGAAGGTAAAGTGAGAAAGAAGGGCACAAAGACCCTATCAAAGAAATAATAGCTAAAAACTGCCATAATTGAAGGAAAGAAATAAGCACAGATGTCCAGGAAGCAGAAAGAACACTCAAATTTCTAAATGTAAAACATCCTTTACCAAGACAAGTCATTGTTAAATTACCAAAGATCAAAGCTAAAAAAAAAGTATTGAAAACTGGTAGGAAGAAAGGAAGGTAACATTCAAGGACATCAAAATCAGTTTTTCATCAAATTTTGCGCCAGTTACTCTCCAGGCAAGGAAAAAGTAGATCAAGTGTTCACAATCATAAAAGACAAAAACTGACATCCAAGAATACCCTATCCTGTAAAATTATTCAAATATGAACTTGAGATAAAGGCTTTTCCAAACAAACAGAAGCTGATAGGGTTTATCACCGCCAAACCTATTCATAAGAAATGTTGAAAGGAGTTCTTTAGGGAAACACAAAACCTTAACTAAAGTGCTAATAGGAATACAAAACCAGGAGTATTAACAAGAACATTATGAGTCAACAACAGAGCACTAGAGATGAGGATGAAAAATTCAAAACCTGTACAGTTAAACAACTGTGAGTCAATACCAACACATAAAGGACTATTCTAGTTTTTAAAAAAATTATTTATGCATACAAGAGCTGGGGTGTAGGCCAGAGGTGTGGGGGTGAGAAGATTCACCAGAGACAGAGTGGGGAGCAGAACAGGCAGATTGACTGAAAAACACTGCTGAGGGGAACAGTGAGCTGACTGAAATACACTGCTGAGGGGAGCAGTGGGGGAGATAGGAGAGGTCTGCTGTGCCATGTGGGAAGCTCCCTGGCTGGGGATTGAACTTGTGCTGCAGTGGTTGTTGATAGCTTCATAGTGCTGAGACTTAACCTTTTGGGCCATCAGGGAAGCCCCTGAAGGACTATTTTATACAGAGTAAATGTGTTATAACACTCTTGGGAACCACTAAAGTTGGATAGACAGGATGGCAGGAATAAATCAGCATGTTCCAAAAACTTCTCTATGCAACATAGTTTCAAAGAATGTTGCTTGAAAAAAGTTTGGTAAAGGAGGGATGGAAAGGAGTCTGTTGCAGAACTTTTCAGAGCCCTTAATAAAATACATTTTGAGTGCCCCAGCTGATTAAAAGCTACTACAGAGCATCTATGGTATGCATACATGACTGGAATGTAAGCAACATTGGCCACAAATTATTTTGAGGTTTAGTTGGACTAAAAAATAATCTAAATTAAATATCTTTGTAGCTGCCACTAAGAAATTGCAGTTTTCCAGAAATTGTTAATTAGGGAGAAATACTGATGCTATTGTGTAATGTTGTTCAGAATGAGTGTACAAGGGCTGTAGTTTGCTTTAGTAATCATTTCTAGATCAAGATCTAGATCAAGATCTAGATCTAGAGAGTCAAGATAGCAGAGTTGAGCTTATTAGAATCTTCTTGGAACATGTTTTATAGTAAACAAGTCATGAGACAATACTGAAATAATCCCAGGAACTTGCAGAAGCCTTCAAGTTCACCATGGTGAAGATTAGTTTGTGTTCACATACAGAACTTTTAACTCTGGTGGAAATATGTGATGTTAAGACTTCTTCAAGTCCCTTTGTTTATTCTGTTTATATTCCACAGCGATCATCTTCCAGTATTTGTCATTCCCCTTCTGACTTATTTCTATTAGCATAATCCCCTCCAGTTCCATCCATTTTGTTGCAAATGTCAAGCTCACCCTTTCTTTATAAAGCTGAGTGGTGTTCTATTGCGCGTACACACCAGGTGACATCTGATCTCTGCTTTCAACTGTCACCTGACTGCAGGTGCCTGATCCTCCGGGCACCACTGGCCTGTGCCCAGCATCTAGTGCTATCTACTACTGGCCTGTGCCTGGTGCCTTCTAGAGCTGTACACTGGTGCCCGATCTCCACATCACAGCCTGCTGACAGGGCTGCCTGGTGCTGCTGTGTCCAGCCCCCTCTCAGAGCTGACCTCTGCTTCTGATCCTTTGGCACTGCTGCCTCCAGCATGACCAGCACCTCCCTATTGCTGCTCTCTGGTGCTGCCCACCTGGCCTCTGGATAGGTGCTGCTGGCTGCCTCCGTGCGGCCTCAACAGCACATGCTGTGACTACCTCTAGCAGCCACTGCCTGCTTTCCATCATTCTTCCTTCCCATCCCAATCCCAGTCGCCTCTCCAGCTTCTTCTCCCTGCTCAGCTCCATACTTCCTTGGGTGGGGCAGGGAACCTGGAACCTACCTTTTCCTGGGGACAGCCCTGTTACACACACACACACACACACACACACACACACACACACACACAAACGATTGCCTTTTAAATTGTTTTCAGTGAGAATCTAGTAACTGATTTCATCCTCATTTTTTGAAGCTCATCTACTTTGTTTCCCTGTACACTTCCAGAATTTTCGTTTAATCTTTATTGTTCAGAAATGTCACCAGGATTGTATCTTCTGCACTTTTTAAAAAAGATTTATTTATTTATGCATACAAGAGCTGGGGTGTGGCCAGAAATGGGGGAGGGGTGAGAAGATTTACCAGAGACAAAGTGGGGAGCAGAATAGGCAGTTTGACTGAAATGCACTGCTGAGGGGAGCAGTGGGCAAGACGGGAGAGGTCTGCTGTGCCAGCTGAGTCAGCTCCCTGGCTGGGGATCAAACTCATGCTACAGTGGTTGGTGATAGCTTCAGAGTGCTGAGACAACCCCTGTGCCACCGGGGAGGCCCCTCTTTTGCATTATTCTCACTTGACACTTAAGTCCTATAGACCTGAATGCTCAGATATTTATTAAGTTAAAGAAAAAAAAATTTTTAAAAAAGTAACTTCTCTCCTTTTACATTTACTCTCAGGAGTGACTATTATATTTACCATGGGACACCTCATTTATTTTTCTTATTTTCATGTAAAATTTATATTTTTGTAGGTGGAGGCTGCCTACAAATGCTCATCAATGCTTAAAACAACCCAGTGTAGCTTTTTAAACCGTTACAAGTTGATTTTAATAACTTTCAGTCTAAATATTTAAGAACATTTTTAAAAAGTTAGTATTGAAATGTTACATAAATTTGATGTTAGAACAGGAAAATAAACACCGAAACATACCTGCTTATAGTGAACTTTGCTTACCCCATTAGAGAATCTATATTTGAATCATGGATTACTTATGTTTATGAAATAAACACATAGAATATTTCTCTTACTAGAAGTGTTGTTCCACAGAATAGTATCGACAACAGCAGTGGGTGAAGGTGGTGTGGCTAGACTTTTTCAAAAGTTTTTTTAATGGTCTAAAGCTGTCCAGAAATAATTTAGGAATGGGTGCCACAATGTCAAGTATTAAAGCAAAGACAGATTTCTTAACTCAGAAACTCAGAGGTGGATTTAATTTTCATATAAACACCAGGAGTCATTAGGGAATTGGTATAGGGTAAATTTAGGTTTCTATTTTCATTTTGTAAAGACCAGCCAACCCTATAATCCAGTTGCTTTCTTTTCTATTACATACAGTAAACCATTGTGTAAGTTTATAGCATATTCATTTTTAACTCACCTGTATTTTATAGATGTGTCAATATAGGTGAACGATTCTCAAAGTGTGGTCCAAGGGGACCCTAAGGGATCTGTGGGGGGTCAAAACCACTTTCACAGTGTTAAGACATCATATGCCTTTTAAACTGTGTTGCCATTTGCCCTAAAGCAACAATAGTAATTGGTCTCTTAGTGTAAACTGAGGTAGCCATACCCAACTGGACAAGTAGTAACTGCCAAACAGTTAAAAAAAAAAAAAAAAAGCTGCCTTCACTTAAAAATGTACTTGATAAAGCAATAAAAATTTTTTAAAATTATTTTTTAACTGAGGTAACAATGGTGTACTGTTCCATCAGGAATTAGCACCATAGTGCATCCACTGCCAACAGGCCCATACTCCACCACCAGGCCATTGTGCTTCCCTCCTCCCCTGTTCTTTCCCCTCCCCCACCACCTCTCCCTCTGTCTCTCAATCCTGTAGTTAGCTATCAAGGATTAATTTTACAGCTTGTCTTTATTACTTTATATTCCAAGTATTAGTGGTATTTATCTTTCTCCTCCATGTATATATACCATATCTTCTTGATCCAACCATCTGCTCTGGAGCACTTAGGTTGTTTCCATAGTTTACCTATAGTAAATAGTGCTGCAATAAACATGGGAGTGCAAGCTGCCTTTTGAATTAGTGTTTTTAAGTTTTTGGGATACCTAGGAGTGGAATTCCTGGTTGAATGGCAGGTCCATGTTTAATGTTTTGAGACACCTCCATACTGCTTTCCATAACAGTTTGACCAGTTTGCATTCCCACCAGCAGTGTAGGTGGTTTCCCTTTTCTCCATGTCCTCACCACTTGGTGTTTCTGGTTTTTTCCATATGGGCCATTCTTTTTTTCTTTTTTTTTAATATATTTTTAAAAATTTTATTTATGCATACATGCTGGGGTACAGGTCAGAGGTGTGGGGCAGCGAGAGGGTCCCCCAGAGACAGAGTGGGGAGCAGAACAGGCAGATTGATGGAAACACACTGCTGAAGGGAACAGCGGGCGAGGCAGGAGAGGTCTGTCGCACCACGTGGGAATCTCTCCCCGGCCGGGCGTCAAACTTGCGTCGCCGCTGCCCACAGCTCCACATATGGGCCATTCTTGATTACATTTTTCTAATAAACGATTTTGAGCACTTTTTCATGTGTTGTTGGCCATTCTAATGTCTTCTTTGGAGAGGTGTCTGTTTAGTTCTTTTGCCCATTTTTTGATCAGGTTATTAAAAAAATGATCTTATTAATCTCAACTCTTGATCTTTTCAATATTCTGTGTAACAAAATGGGAGAATGCATACATAATACACTTTCGTTGTGTAGGGGTACTACAAGGGAATATTTCCTTTGCCTTTTCAGGCTGGTCAAGCAAACAAATTAACATCAGACAGATTGGAATGAGAAAAAAACACATTTAATTACATACGTACGAAGAAATTATAAGGCTATAAATTCTAGAGTAAATAAGTCAAAATGCGTTGAACGTGGGATAGGGATGTGGGGTGTCAAGGGGATTTCACATAAGGTGACCTACATAACCAAACCAGATGTTTCCCTGCCAGAAAATCAGTTTCTCTGATTAAAAGTTTACTTCTGACAAGGATCCTTAAATCCTTAAAGCCTGTAAGGCCTTGATTGACCTCAGCTCCACAGGCCAATGGGAAAAGCCTATTTGAATGTTTTGGGGGAGGCCTACCCTTAGTAATATTCTAAAGTAAAATGATAGAAGTAAAAGTACTCGGATTGAGGTGCGAGCTGAACTTTTTCATGGACCACTATTTTAACTTGAAAAAATTACAATCTAAGGTATCTAGACTTTGCCTTTTGGCAGGTACTTTATCATTGAAGTCGGTTGTCTCTTCAAGATGAACAACTGCTGCCAATAATATTTAAGCTTTCAGGTTAGAATTAGAATTTTGAAAAATGTGTGTTACTTAGAGCTTTTCAGCTTCTTTGGAGTTAAATTTCTAATGGAATGAGTCATATTAACAAGTATGAACTTTTTGTATTGTAGTGAAATGTGTCAACATTTGGAAGACATACATAGCTCAGTGGGCCAATATTTTCCAAGTAATCAATATTACAAAGTAATTTATTGCTAAGAGTCATTCAGTGTGCAAAACAGATCAATGGATTTTAATGTAATAGAGGTGGGAGAAGTCCACCGATAGACTTTCAGATTCTGTGAGGCAACTAACATTTTAGAAATTACTACTTGTAATTTGATGTGGAATCAAAGAATAATGCATACAATTATCTGAAAATTTATTTGAGATTTTTTTCTTTACTCCGTATTTATGTAATACCAGATTTTCTTCAAACTAAACCAAAACCAAAAAATAAGATTGAACATATTGAGTATAGAGACAAATGTGAAATTCTGTCTTCTATTTGGCCAGATAACATGTTGCAAAAATTTTAAATCCATTTTTCTAAATTTCAGTTTTGGAAATACAGCTTCATAAAAATAAACAAAAATAGTCCTATTAATATTTAAAAAAATCCATCTCTACTGTATCAACCTATATAAGTCACAAAAACAAGATATTTCAAAGCACTTTTAAGGAGTCTATAGGGGCCCTGCAATGAAAAAGTCTGAGAACTGATAATATGGATAAATCCTCAGATGAAACAGTCCTTGGCTCAGGACATGTACTCACTTGTCAGTGAGTTCATGGATAAATGTGAACCTTCAGAGGAACTGGAAACTATGTACACAGGACATAGTTCAGAAAATTCAGGCTCCCTAGAAGTCCACTTACAGTACTGGGTTATTTTCTAAGATCATTTATACCTTGGACAGGTAAAGATGATTGGTATATCACCTATACCTATAGATGATAGGTATCATCTATACCTGAAGAAACAAACAACATGAGAAACTACATAAAGAGTAGATCCACAGGGCCTCCCTGGTGGTGCAGCGATTAGGTGCTGTGCTGTGGAGCTGTCAGCAGCGGCGATGCGAGTTCGATGCCTGGGCGGAGAGATTCCCACATGGTGTGGCAGACCTCTCCTGCCTCGCCCACTGCTCCCCTCAGCAGTGTATTTCTGTCGATCTGCCTGTTCTGCTTCTTACTCTGTTTCTGGTGAACCTTCTCGCCGCCCCACACCTCTGGCCTGTACCCCAGCTTGTATGCATCGATCTTTTTTTTTTTTTTTAAAAAGAGTAGTAGTTCCACAACCCAGATAATATAAAATATGTCCAGAAAATAATAGGCTATTCAGGAAAGGGTCTTTAAAATTTCTTATTCAAGTATTAAATGATATTAAAACTAACAGAGGTAGTTCTAAGAAAATTTAAGCTATGGTTGTATACCCATGTGGCCTCATGGGTATGAGTAATTTAAGAGCAATTGGGGCTGGGGGAGTGTCGTTCAGAAACCTACTGAACATTCTGAGAAAGTCATGACAGTGTAAATGTATTATTACAAAGTGAGGAAATTAGTCATAGAGAAAAATGGAAAGAGGTGACAAACAGTAAAACGTTCATGACAAATGTAAGTACTCAACAAAGGAGTTGTATGCAGAATAAAGAATCCCTACAAATCAATAAAAACACAATCCAATAAAAAATGAGCAAAATACTTGAAGACATTTAACAAAATATGATTTACAAATGGGTAATAAGTATATGATGTTATGCTCAACTTCTTTAGAGAAACTCAAATTAAAAGTGTAATAACTTATCACTGTAATTCACCAAAATCACCAAAATTAAAGACTGACAATACCAGATATTGATGAGGATTCAGAGCAACTGGACCTCTCCTAGGTTGCCAGCAATGGTATAAAACAGTATCACAACTTTGGAGAACTGTCAGTTCCTATAAAGTTAAACATACACTTACACCCTATGACCTAGTAACTGTGCCTCAAGGCATGTACCCAGGAGAAATGAATTATGTCCACAAAAAATGACTTGCTTATTCACAGCAGTTTTATTCACAAAAGCCCCAGGCTGGAAACAATCCAAATGTCTACCAACAGAAGAATGAATAAAACAAGTTCGTATAATTTACTGCTTGTTAATAAAGAACAGATTACGGAGATATGCAAAATGAATTCCAAAACCGAAAATTGAAGAAAGGCAGACGCAAAAAAGGATATATTGTTTGATTCCATTTATATGAAGCCCAAGAACAGGTATAAGTAAGATACACAATGATGGCAATCAACACAGTGGTTGCCTGTGGGGTAGGGTGTATTAACTGAAAGGGGGAATGAGGGAACTTTCTAGGAGATAGAAATGTTTAATAATATCTGGAATTGGGTGATGGTAACATGAGTGTATGCATTTGTTAGGAATTATCAAACTACCTAAAATATGGTTATTTTTAATTGGATATACATTACACACAACTAAAAGAAAACTGAAGAGAAAGGTAATGATAATATTTTAAGCTGGGTGATGGGCACACAGGTGTTTTTTTTTAACCTGCAAACATGCTGTATTTGACTTTCTGTATATCAACAGCAAAATTTTCTTTAAGAAGGGAAAACAGGAATACCTAAAATATTTTTTTTTTACCTACCACTCCTCAGATATTTAGATATGACATAGTTCTTTAAAAAATACTTCTAAAAATTCATCATTGGTTAAATATTTATCTCATTTAAAATCTTAAATTCTGAGTAATTCCAGCTAATGAAACAAAATTTTCCCCATGCAAATGAAGACTTATCTTTAGGTAAGTATGCTTTTTCTTTGGAGACGCTGCACATGTGTGAAAAACTTAGTTGCAGATATTGGATAGCATTTAACATATAATCGCTCAATCTAAATGTGTTTTTCAGTGCTTTTATGCTAATATTTGTGATTTTAGATGAATTTTAGACATTTTGATTAATGAAACTGTTTAAACTTTGTCAAGTTTTTCTGTGACTCCTGGTTTCACTGACTAGAAATATTTTGGGGTAACCACTTCAGTGGAGGTCAAAAAGAAAACTCCATTTTAGGTACAAAGGAGACCACAGTCCCAAAAAGCCACTAAGAAAATCATCAATTACAAGATGTTTTAACCAATTAAACTTCACAATACTTCCCAAAGATTAATATCTCTTATAACAATATTTTTGACTTAAATGTTTGAAAAGTTGTATTAAAAAAAATCAAGAAAATGCTTTCTTTAATATACCAAACCATAAACTAAGAAATTTTAAATAGAAAATTTCCTCTATATAAAATTTTGTGTTCTTCTGTGTCAGGATATCAGAGAATGTAAAATATCACAAACTTTTTGGATAACTAAGAGAAATACATATTTAGTTCTCTCAATTCCTAGAACTGTGTAATTCTTAAGTTCCATTGAGATGAACTTCATGGGGTCTTTGCTTGAGATTTTTATAGTTATGAGGTTTGCAGCATTTCTAATCTTAGTACTCATTTTTCAGACCTCATTACTGAACAGATTTAAACTTGAAAGGCTACTTCTGCTTATTTTCCCAAAACAACTGTTTTTGCAATTTTGCCCAAGTAAACATTGGTGTTTGGCTTAGTCATATATGAGTGAGAAATTAAAAAACACATTTAGCACACATTTCACTCTTATTTTTTCTATAAAAATATAACTCTTTATTAAATAACATGCACAAATATTCAACTAGTCATTTATTAAACAGATATGATTTAGAACAAGATTTAAAGAATACAAATCCCTTCAGTACAATTTAGTATCTTGTTCATGATATTTGAAGAGTTAAAAAAAAATCACTGATTAAACTAACCATCCCTTATTTCTTTCAGAATCCTACATCTTTTTAAGCAAATATCTCATTCTAAGTTTTTTTCTAGCATTTCAGAGCTTCAGAATGTACTTAACTATCAAAAGCCCTTAACTCCATAAACTCCCATTGAGAAGGCATTCATTTTTTTTTTTTAAAGCTATCCCAATTAGCTTTGAGTTACTTTACAAAGTAAAATCTGCAGAAGCAGAATCAAGGCAGAGAGGCTCCAGCTCCTTGAGGTACAATTGAAGAAGGTGAGAACTCTGGTTAGTACTACAAAGTTGGGATGACTAAAATATGCCAGATTCTTGATTGCTTGCTTTTTCTCTTTTGCAGTTTGTTCCATTTGGTCAAACAGTGATTGGTTTTTTTTTTTTGGCCCTTTCTTTCTGGTTGGACCATCAGAACAAAATGCTGTACAAACTTATCCTTCTCATTTTTTCTGTAACTTCAGTGCTCAATAATCTGGTTTTTGATTTTTAGGCAAAAGAATAAACAAAATTTGCATTAAGTTTTTCATATTAAAAAGTATTGCTTTTATTAGTTTTTAATGTTCCCAGTCTTAATAATAAACCTAACTTCAACAAAACCAGTGCTTTAAAATCTACCCTGCCTTTCTGGCCCCATTTATCCAATAAAAAAGGCCAAAATCTCTAATCTAACTTTCTAAAGAATATTACATCCAATTTTTATAATAAACTCCTTGCACTGTTTTTTTTTTTAACAAGTGCTGCTTTATTGCGCATGCCAGATACAGTATGAATTAAAATATAAATTGGTGTAAAAATTCAAAAATCCCTAAGCTTAATATATACCTTTGCACTCAAAAGCTTCAATTTTTACATTCTCTTCCATTAGCTATAATTTCCAGCTTGCAAGCTGAATTTAAATCACTTCATTCCTCATATATTCTTTGTACTTTTCTCTATCACAATAAAAAAACTTTCAGCAATATAATTCAAGAAAGTATTGTGGAGAGTTTTATAAATTTTTATCTCATACACTGATGATCAGTCTTATACTAACCTAATTTTCCTTTCAAAAATGTTTCACTAGTTCAGTCACATGTTTCAAATCTGAAATAATTCTGATTATTTAATCTATGTTATAGGAGAAACTGGAATTTTCTAAGCACATAGCTAATTATTAAAAACAGCATACCAAATCTTATTTTAATTATAAAATTCTGAAAATTATATTTTTATATTATGATACAAGAAAAAATACAACATATTAATCAATTTTTCATAAACATTGCAGATTGATTAGAATGTCTGTTCCTTTTACTTACTTTGACTACCAAATACCTCTTTTTTGATTTGAGTACTCAGTTTTTATTTTAAAAGTGCAAAGGTTATTAAGCTTAAAACATTATATTTAAGCAATGTAAAAAAGTTTTACAATGATTTAACATGACCAATAAAATTTATTAAACATATATACATATATATTCACAGATTCTTTCATAGTTGAGTATTAAAATAGACATTTACATTTCAGAATTTTAATTCAAAGGCATTTTTTTTGGGGGGGGAGAGGAGGAATAGACTCTACTGTGAGATGAAAAAAGAGTTGTTTCTTTGTATGACTAATTCTAAATAATATGTCCAACGTAGCAGGTCACAGGTACAATCCCAGGAGACTAGTATGAAACACCTTACACTCCACTTTAGGCATCAGTTATGGAGAGAGTTAAATTATAGGAAGCATGCAATAAAACTAAGTCACAATCTTTATAGATATGGTGATGAGAACAAGCTAACTCAAACACATGCATGCCTTATTTAAAAGTTTTGCTTCCTGAACACACTACTACTACACTTCATACAAACTACAACTTTGGTCCAATAAAACATCAGACGAAACAGTTTTACAATTATTTCTTTGTACATGTTTGACTACCAATTCCTTTGTATACATTTTGACCATTAATTACAAGATTTACAACTGCACAATATGTATAAAATAAGTTATTAAAAAGGAAGACAATATTAAAACTTTTGAAAAGAAAACTGTACAATTAATTTACAGATAATAAACTGAAGAAATTTTGTGCTAAGTTTTTCTTCCACATTAGAAACTATTTGGTAGGAATTGAAACTTTTAGTTTACTGATATATTTTAATAAAACTTGAAAGAGATTTGAATACTAGTGGTTATCTTCTTATTTAGAGTGCTAACAACTTCCAGCGCTGTTAGCAGATTCTCAACTTTTAAATATCTACCACAGTCTGCTAACATGCTTTAAAGTTACCTTTTACCAATATAAATAGTTTTTCAGTTAGAAACAGTTTGGATCTAAGATCCAAAATAATTCTTTTCATTTTTTATAAAATGACAGTGTTTACTACATAACCAACTTTAGCTGAACTTTACTAACAGTTGTAAAGGCATATCAGTATTTTTGTCAAAAGGCAGTTTCCCACAATATAACACTTTCGCACCTCATCATTTTAAGACGATACCATCAGGAAGTAATGGCTGCTATATAGGAGTCAATTCAAAGTCATCATTAACATCAACAAGGGGAACATAAAACTCTTGGATTTCGTAGATGCTGATAGATTTATAGGTGGCGGGATCAAGTTCCTGGAGTTTGAGCTGCCATTCTAACCTCTGGACGGCATTTAAAGCTGCAGCTTCATGTTGTTGTCTCATTAAAAGACAGGTCTATTTTTAAGAGAAGAATGGATTATCGTATTAAATATGCTTTGTTTAAAAAGTCAACCCATCCACAGCTTTCTAAGGGATTAAGATAAAAACATAAGTGGTATAAAAAGATTTTGAAATACACACCTGTTTCTCTTTTTAATTTTTTTTTCTTTTGAAATACACATCTATTTGTTTTGCCTTGTCTATATTCATATGCCAACAATTTCCAGGTCTGCAACTTCACAACCATTTTATAGACTTTAATTCAAAACTGTTCTTTCAAATAATGTAATTTCAAATCATCAAAAGAATCAAGTAAATCTAAGAAGTGATTTTTGAAATGACACAATATTTCAAACCATAGAATTTTCTTAACAGAGTATTTGCAACATATATTCCTTCTTTTATTTTTCTTCAATTCCTTCACATGTTAAGAGCTATAAGTGGATTTGTATATTGGAAAATAAACATGAAGATCACTATTAGAAACTGCTTTTTCTGTGGTAGCTTCACCTTCAGTATTACTATGGTTTTGAAAAATGGCTTTACGTTCCTTTACCTTCCACCTTCTAGCTGTGGTCCAGGGTAAGGGCCAAATACTACCTTTCTTAACCGTCCCTCTCTAATAATAGCATTTCTGTTTATAAGCGGGGAAACAGCCATTTTAAATTGAACTTCTAAGAATACATACCTTTAATTTGTCAAATTTATCATCCACATCCTGTAACCAAGACATGAATTGTCTTGCATTAAAGCGATCCCTCACAGACGTTTTACTGTCATCAGACTGAAAGACAACATTAAAGCAGTTGAGTATTAGAAAATAAACTAACCCATTAAAAAATCTGTATGCCATTATATTTTTATGATATGCTCTAACTTTTAAGGAACATGGAAATGTATTTTAAATAAGGACAAAATATAAATTGAATACTGTTTATCTCATATTGAGTAGACAGATAAGTTATCAAAGTCTTAGGATGCTGGGTTTAGTTATTAAACCTAATGCTGCTTTGTTGAGTCAAGAATGTTTCTCAAAAATGGCAAGTCAGGGGCTTCCCTGGTGGCGCAACGGGTTAAACTGCAGCACTATGAAGCTATCCAGAGCCACTGCAGCACGAGTTCAATGCCCGGCCAGGGGGCTTCCCACATGCCAGAGCAGACCTCTCCTGCCTCGTCCGCTGCTCCCCTCAGCAGTGTATTTCAGTTAATCTGCCTGTTCTGCTTCCCGCTCTGTCTCTGGTGAACCCTCTCACCACTCCACACCTCTGGCCTATACCCCAAGCTTGTATGCATAAATAAATAAATTTAAAAAAAAAGGCAAGTCATATGAAGTACTATGCTTGTGACATTCTTGTTAGCATAGAGTCAATGTTAATGGTAAAATTTATCATATATAGGAAGAAAATGTATCAAGATGGAAAACAGGCCTACATTTTTTCCAGGATCAACACTCTCAAGTACTGACAAAGAAATTTTTTATCAACTCTTAAGAATATCGGTTTTGGAGTTAAGATAGACCATACTTAAATTTTAGCATTGTAGCTTACTATGTAAACTTTATAGATATAATTTCAATTTTCTACTCTGTAAAATGGGATGAGTACCTCTTTTTATTTTGAGCGTATACGTCTCTAAAGCCCTTATAATAAATAATAAATGCTTGGGCATATGGGAAGCCCTCAATCCACTAGACATTCAATGTGATTACTCCTCCTTCTCTTCCTCCTCCTCCTACCTGTGCTATTGAAGTGACATCAGGGCAAAACGTAGCCCCACAAACATATTACTCACATTTTTAGTAGTTATCACTTCCTCCCTGGCCCTCAAGCAATTTAAATTTTATTAATTTTTTAAAATATTGTAAGTTTATTTATTTTAAAAAGTAAGAGGTATGATAAGAGAGTAGGCTAATGGATGATTCAAGTCCATAACAAAGAAAAGAAGATGTATTTTCTTTTTCCTTAATTTCTCAGAAGCTATTCTCACACAAAATAAGCCTGCTATTAAGTGAAAAGACTGCCTACTCTAAAGGCAGCTCTAAAAGTGTAGGTAACAATTCCACATTTTTCCTCAAAAGAATGATTAAGTTGCTTCTGTTCTTTAATTACTAGGCTGATTGTGGTCTGATCCCCTTTAGTCTCTGACTTGGGGATCATTTTGTGGGTTCACTCAGAAAATTCACTTATTTTTGATGTCTTCTATAATCCATCTGGGGTCAAGGATTTCTCAACTCCACTGAATATCACTATCAATGTGTCCTCATCTTTTATTAGAAATGTCTTAATATTTTCGTCCAGTGACTTTCCATCTCAATTTCCAGCTCTACTATGGATTTGTTTTTATTTTTACGTGTCTTTGTCATTTCAATGAGTTTTGGGAAGAAGAAACCCAACAGGTGTTACTCAGTCATGCTGAACTAGAAATATTCAAGAAAGCTTTCTTGTAGCTTGACCATAGACTTCCATTTATACTGTTCAAAAATCTACTCATTACCCTAATTTCACGAAACTGAAAAACACAAGATACCACATAATCTAGTACAACTGTTAGTGACATAGCTGAAATACTCATTTCAGTTATTAAGGACCATTCATTCTTCTTTTTAAAATCTTTAAAGTTGGAAATTCTAGAAGTGTCTCTCTGTGGCTTTTCCAGTATCTATTTCTTTAGAGTCAACTAGTTCTTTCTTCAGATCTAAATTGTTCATCTTATAACAGCCTCTTCAGGTATCTCTAAATACGTTTACTTTTATTTGAATATAGTGGTTTAAGACAGTTTAAATCTACTGACTTAGTTTAATCTTTTTATTTTATACAGAAGGGAAAAATAAAGCTGAGAGAGAACAAAGTAAATAATGTTTTGTGTTATTAGTTTGACTTAAAATACTGTTCCTTCTCATTTTTTGGTGATAATCCTTCATTATCTGTGTTTATACTTTTACAATAATTTATTTCAATTACATACAAGATCAAAATAAAATCTGGTGCAACTTAGGTTCAATCTACCTGTATTATTTTCTAGCTTACAGTAACTTTTGAGTTGCTTGAAGGCTGAACTTAATATACAAACATCCACTTTGAAAACATTGTAAGTCATCTATAACATATAACTATATTGTGATTATCTGCTTTTATAATATAAAACTAATGTTTAGAGGACTTTAGAAAACAGAAGATCAGGTGATCTGGAAATACTTTGGTCTGAAAGAGATCTCTTCTTTGATCCTTACTGATTTGCTTAATTCAAGTTTCTTCTTGGGAAACAGATTACAAAAGCATCCACAAGTTGTGGATTGAAGTGCATTCCAACTCTTAACACTTTACCTGAGCATCCAGTGGCACACTGTATACTTCCGCGTCCAGTAAAACAGTGCATGCGCTAAATGGCAGGGTTTGATTTGCCAATGTTCTTGCAGCCCTGTAATGAACTCGTAAAACTTCCTGTTCATTGGATACAATGAGTTTTTCCTAGTTGAACAAAGAATAGAGAAAAAAAAATCAATTCATCAACCACTTGCTTTTCAAATAAAATCACTTAAAATGTGCTAAAGAATCTGGATCTAAGATTTTTTCTTTATAGTAAGCCTGAAAAATCTGAGAACACCAGTATTTTCAAAGAATAAATTCCCTATCTAAAATTGGCAGTCTCTTTAAAAATTATCTTTTAAAGTGTACAATGGTAGTTTTCAGTATATTCACCAAGATGTTCAACCATTACTCTCCTCTAGTTCTAGAACACTTTCATCATTCCAAAAAGGAACTACACACTCTTCAGCAGTCAATCCCCCAATTCCCACTCTTCTCCTGGCACCACTTACCTATTTTTTGTTACTATGTATTGACCTATTATGAACATTTCATAGTTCATTCCTTTTAATGGCTAAATAACACTTCAGTATATGAATATATACCACATTTTAGTTCTCTATTTATCAACTTATGAGCTTTTTGGGTTTTTTGTACCTTTGGGCTATCATGAGTGATGCCGCAATGAACATTCATGCTCAAGATTTTGTGTGGATGTATGTTTTTATTTGGGTAAACTACTAGAACTGCTGGGTCACATGATAATTCTATGTTAAACTTGTTGAGGAGTCACCAAACTATTTTCATTATCAGCTGTATCATTTTACATTACCACCAGTAATATATGAAGATTCCAAAATTTTCACATCTTAGCTGACACTTGCTATCATGTCTTTTGGATAATAGCTATTCTTACAGAATGAAGCAATATGTCATGTGGTAGCAGCTTCCTATATAATAAAAATTTTCTTAGAAACAAATACATTGTACTCTGATGCTAACTACCTGTAAACCTCTGACAATCACAGGACAACCCTGTCTTAATACGTTAAGTAAGGACCAAAATTTCCAATTATGTAATATGCAGAGTCATCCTATCATAAGGTTAAGGAAATGATATAGGCAAACCTCAACATTTAGCAAATGGAGAATTCCTGGGGTCCAGCTACAGATCTCAGCCTGTCCTCATCTTAGTTATGAGGCTTGTGTGATCTGGTGGTAACTTTTTTTTTTTTTTGGCTTAAACATCAATGGGGACCAACCCCAGGGCCCATGACCATTAGAACTTTAAAGACAAAGGTAGTGATTCCAGAAATCCCTTAATTATATGATGTTGGATTGCTTTTGCCCAGCATATTTCCCAGTTTGCCCTCAACTGACAAGAACTTTATTCTTTTCCTGATGGAGACAGCAGTTCACATTATACCCAAACATGCATTATTGCAGTTTACTGTATTTTTAATTTAGTAAGAAGACAAAAACCTGGTCCTATTTAATTCTTATAAATTCTTATGTGACAAATGATACTTTAAAAGTAGTAAGTTTAATTCTTATTGTTTATTAATTTAAGTACAAGTTTAAGATGCAACTTTAAATAATCATATACTTTAGGGAAAAATAGATGGAAAGTTTTCCTAAAAACTTGATTGTAGTCCTGTAGATATTAGCAGCAATAACCAAAAATCGTGTAAAAAGCAAACACCATTTGAGGAAGTATACTTTTAAAAGATATACCTCCTCCCTAAAATAATTAACAGGATATGCTGCTAAAATGATAGTCCAAATATTAAATTTTAGATCATAATTTTTTATCTTGTGTCTTTGAACTTCTAAAACAGAACTTCTCAATGTCTTCTGAGAATGGGTAATGGGAGTTCCAAAGTATTGGTTCCGCTTCTTGGGATGGCAGAATGGGGCACTATACAGTTCCTGAGGTAATCAAGCAGGGATTGTGACTGGTACATTTAATTTTTATCACATTTAAATGCTGTACTTTTCTGTGAAAAATTACCCTTGGACAGAGGACCTTAACCTGAGGACTTCATCTTCCCAGAAACCTATGGATAGAGTAGGGCAGAGGACTGACTGTGAACTTGGATAGGAAAAAATTGTATCATTATTTTCACTAATCTCTGACAGGCATTCTTTAAGTTATGAAGGTAGTAAATCAGAAGTATCTGCAACTTTGTCATCGGAATTGAAAATTACATATATTTTCAATTTATATTAGCTGTTACAGGTATTGCCCCAACTTTTTATACTAATGCCTTCTTTGAAATTCCAATAGGTATTAGACCTGCTGCTATATGATACTTAGTTGTAGGGTTTTGTGTGTGTGTGTGTGTGTGTGTGTGTGTGTGTGTGTGTAGACATTATTTGTACAATACAGCTGCCCAACTATCAAGCGATTCTGCAATTAGTAGTTTGTACAACTACCAAATGGTAAAACTGTTTTCACATTGGAGTTGCTTTCTAGTAGTTTCCAACTTTAAATTTTTGGTCAATATTTAGAAGGAAATGAGTCATTTTTGTTATTTGTTAAAGTTCTGCAAATTGCAAAGTTCAAATGAGTATTCTTAACAGTAAGGGGACTTTTGGAACATGGATAGGTGCACAAATGAATATATATCAGGTAACTTCAAACATGTCTGTTGGTTACAATCACTATTAATAGGTATTATATCATTTAACTTCTTCTAAAAAATTTTATTTTATATATATTTTACATCATTCTTCTTTTTGTACAATGCATGCTTTCTCCTTTCATGCGTAGACCCTGTACAACTCCCACCACCAATTCACCCGTGCACCATCACCATAGTCCCTTAAGTTCTTCCCTCCCGTTTTATTCCCTCTCTCTTGTTCTCCCCTGCAGAATGTCTCTGGTTAATAGTTGCTTGTTAATTTTGTTTGCTATTGATTGTAATTAGTTTTTTTCCCTGATCCCTTATTTTGTTCCCTTCGGGATCATTTAACTTCTTATTGCTCTCAATCTGCCACTGACATGGGTCATACAAAGTATGGTCAGTTTTTTACCTTTTCTTTGTTGTTCTCTTTCCCATGCTATAAATTAATTTTACTTATTTAAAAACATTCAGAGAAAAAGTTTGATATTTATCAGATTGTTTCAGGGTTGATAGCACAAAAATCTTTAAGAATCTTGGCCCTAGGGAATCAATCATGTATGAGTCAAATAAACTGAATACAAGGTTTTTATAGGTGGACATGTAAAAGGTTATAGGTGGACCTGTAAAGAAGGATAGTAGTAGGTCATATTTTCAAAAACTTCTGGTCCTTCCCAAAGATTAAGGTGTAATATTTTTGTCAATTCAAATGAAATGATTTTTATGATTTCTTTAAATAACAAGTCAAACTATTTTTCTCCTATCATTTTATACCAAGACTAAGTACTGGAAACCTCATACTCAGATGGACCTGTATGAACTGCAACATAGGACAGGCTATCCTAAAATTGGTTTAAAAATTCGCCATCTATTGTATTACCAGAAGATAACAAAAATCAAACAATTTCCCAAAATGGTTCTAAGAAAAATCCATTAATAAGAAACTGTAGGCCATTATAATCTATTGTTGAAATAGTTATTTTAAGCATAAAAGTAAAATTAAACAGTTCTTACCCTTTCAATACTGTGTTGTAAACGTAGTTTCATCCTTACAACTTCCTGCTGTCGAAAAAGCTCTTTAAGTGGATCTGACAGTGAAGGAGGTGGTGTAATCTAATTTTAAAAAAACATACGGTTAAAATTACTAGGTTTTAGTTACAATAATGGGCTAGTCCTAGAAGACCCTTTTAGTACATAACATATTGAAAACATTAATTCTAGTGTTCTCTGAATTAAACAGTATAGTAACAATTACAACTGATCATTACTTATCAATTTCAGTGGTTTGAAACATATTAGAGCATTCCAGCAAATAATGTTTTAATTCTGAGGAAAATTTAAAAAGAGCAAATTAGGACTAAGGAAATTACTACAGAGCTACATTTTAAAACATCAGTGACAGCTCATGGACAGGGAGAGAGGGAACACAAAATCAGAAAACATGGAACAATCTTAGATTACTATAGTTGTGTGGGTATAGTAAATGAAGGTTCTTTGTGGATATGATAAAAATCAAACACTACTGTACTGAGTTTTACATTTAGTGACTTGTCTTAAATAAAAAGTCATTTTCTAAAAAGATCTGTGGTTTCAAATTTCTTTTACTGCACGATAACCCACTTTGTTTATCCATACAACAAAAAAATTATGGCTAGCTCATTTCTAATTTGATTAATATAGCGGACTGTTTTTTCTGGTAGATGCCAGAGGCTAAGGAAGTTGACTCACACTGTCAGCACTCACTGTGCTGTTAATAAATAATGAGGCATCAGTGTGTGGCAGTAACTGTCTGTGATCCCTTAATATTATTCTCCTTCTATCGCTTGGTGTATCTGTATTTCCCCTCTGCCCACCCTAGCTATGAATTACTGTCAACAGAGGGTAAAGTGTTTCATTCTGTTTTGCACAGTGTATGATCTAGTTTTGTCTTCTAAAGGTAGGACAAGCAGGTATGACTGGGGCATCTGTTTTCAGTCACTATACCTTTGTTAGATTTGTCTTCTGTAAACTGCCTTAAATTTAACAAGAATTATAAATTTTGGTGCTATTGTTTCAGCTTTGCAAAGGTATACAGTCCTCCTTCAAGCACCACAGAAAAGAGTATCTACTCTTCAGACTGGGGTGTCAGAGAAAGCTTCCTCCAGAGGGTAATGAGATGCAACTTAAAGGAAGAGCCAAAGTAAAGAGAAATGAGTTATAGGGAAAAAGGAAAGGAAAAGGAAGGGACGTAATTACTGTAAGAGAGGATGGTACAATTAAAGGCATGAGACAAGAAATAGTATGGTGTCTGGAGGCAACTATAAGCAATCTTGAGTTCTTGGAACATCAAATTTGAGGGAAGGAATGGCATTACATGGGGAATGGAGAAATAAACCGGGGTAAAATAATAAAGGTCGAAGTCTATTTTGCAAGCCATTTTTTAAAAGTATATTTTACAGAATAATAGGTCCATAAAGATGATTATAAGAAATGGTTCCAAGAATGAGAAAATTTGGAAAACATAGTATATGTGTACTTGCATAGGTGTCTCACAATTAAATTTTTGTCGTTCTGGGATCTAAGATTCCACACCCACTTATTTTGACATTAACAGTGCTTTCTTAAACCTTTGACCATGAAGACTATCCCCCCCAATTCTCCAGAGAAGGTATTTCATTAATAGATATTATACATATACACATTAGAGGCACCAATAAAAAGGTCTTACACCTTACTGTGGTGTATTAAGAATAGTTATTAAGTGTACAAGATGTTAGAGAAGGAATTAAAAAAGGATATCACTGTTAAAATGGTGTGAGATGTAGGAGGGAGTAGAGAGGATGGGGTCCAAAAATACAGGCGATTGACTAAGAAGGAGCAGCCAAAGAGGACCTGTAGGTCCTTCAGCTTGAGGACTGAATGGTTGGAGACCACAGGAGGGAGGAAGAGAGGAGAAATAGGTCTTTGGGTAAGTTCAGTAATGAAATGTTGAGTTTGAGCTTATAGAAATCCAAGCAAAGCTATTCAGTTAGCAAGAATGAAGTCAAGGAGAGAAATTTGGGTATAACATATAAATCTGGGAATTCTCAACATACAGCAATGTAAAGAGAAGATGTAAAATCACCAAAGGAATATGGAGACTTTCTGAGAAAAATTTCCTTTCGCTACTTCCCTCATCAACCTTTAAATAATCACACTTGGAGATTCTTTCATTATCTGTAAATTCCAGTAGTTTCTAAGAATACAAAATCCCCTGACAGCTTTCCAGGGTTGTTCTTTCTTCTTATCACCCACTCTTGGAATCCCTGTGTGTGTGGTGCCAGAGACCACAGTAGATACTAAGTTTCAAAAAGTCCTTTTATTCCCCCCCCTCCATTCCCCTTGCCTCACTGAATTTTTTGGTAGTTGACCTGCAGTTTTATTTTACTTTCCTTGATTTCTTCTGGAAAACCCTCAGCATTCTGGTTAAATTATGAGAAAAGTATTGTTAGAAGAGTAACACTTGAACTGACTTTGGAGATGTTTTACATTTCTAATGTGTTCTCTAACCAGATGATATACACCTGAGGAAAAATTAATTTGATAAAATGGCAATTAACTGACCGGAAACAAATGGATATAATCTCATTGGAAAGCACAAAAATATTAATGTAGTGTCAATGTGATTTATGTTGTTCTGCTCTTTATTTTTTTTTGAAACTGAGTTTTAAACAAACACATTTCAGCACAGTCAACTCAAAAAGTCTTTTAAAAGGAAAAGGTGGGAGGAGTTCACATATTAGTCGTAGTAAATGTGGGTCTTATAGTACTTTGGCTGAATGAAATAACAGTAACACCTTAAATATGTATGGCATCTGAAAGTTTTTAATGTGCTAATGGCAAATACTATCTCAACCTGTTTTGACACAGGGTATTATTGTTCTACAAATGTGAAAACAGAGATCGAAGTAAATTATTCATGATCAATGAGCTGCGTTATAGGGATACCTAGACAAACTCATGTGCGCTAACTATAAATCTGCTTTTATTCTACTATATTGTACTGTTTCGCTCTACTTCAGTGATTTTCATTAAAAAAAAAAAAAAAAAAAAAACTTAGTATTATTTCCAGAACTAGTTCTTAGCTCTGCTTAGCTCTGCCTTTTGAAACAAATGCACCAAATAAAGTCAAAGCCCCTCCACCCTGAATTGCTGCAAGGAAATTAAATTTGCATTACATCATTTTTGCAGGAATAAGATATGGTGATAGTTCACAAAAGCACAAATAACTTATATACATATTATGTGTGTCACACTATATAGCCATATTCCTAGCTCAATCTCTCAATAGGCAGAGAGTGCAAAGACAACCTATTTAACATAGAAATTATTTTTAGTGAAACAGTGTATAGAAATTCTAATTTAAAAATTGTGTTCTTTAGGGTTTTCCCTATATTTCATGTAGATATACGTATTTCAGTTAAGATCATTCACCTTTCAAAGAGGAAGAAACAAAAAAAGATTAGCTTTATATTCTTTGAATCATTAACAAATTAATTTGCTGAAAGAATCTGAAAGGACAACAAATTGATCAACAAGTCTTTTAAATCTACCAATGCTATGTATTAGTACCAGTTAATATAAATAGCTCTGTCTTTTAAGATTTAAAAGGCACTGATATGGGGCCTCCCTGGTGGCGCAACGTGTTAAGCACAGCACACTGAAGCAATCAGCAGCCACTGCAGCACGAGTTCGATACTGGGTCAGGGAGCTTCCCACATGACACAGCAGCCCTCTCCTGTCTCACCCGCTGCTCCCCTCAGCAGCGTATTTCAGTCGATCTGCCTGTTCTGCTCCCCACTCTGTCTCTGGTGAATCCTCTCCCCCTCTGCCTGCTACACCTCTGGCCTGCACCCCAGCTTGTATGCATAAATAAATAAATGTTTTTTTAAAAAAAGACACTGATATGAGATCTAGTCTATGGATATGGGGCTAAAGAACTATCTTTCCTCTAACTTTTTCATCTCTCAATTGGGCTTTGAACATGAGCAAAGACAAGATGTGAAACATCACAGAAAAGCCTGGAGACCATCATGCCTAGTAAGGCAGTGGCTATAGCCAAGTCTAGAAAAATAGGGGATAACGAATGGGCACTTTGGTCTATAGAAAATCAGAAGTCTCTGAAGATGTTTAGCTGGGTAGTCACACAATCAGCTGTGTTTTATCTAAGGAACCCAGCCAATATAAAAGCTACACTAACAGATTAGACTAGAAGCTCTGGTAGCAGTTCATAATGTCATTTTGCTCATTTCTGATACTCATTAGCACAATGTTTATTATGAATTATTTACATATGAATTATTTGGAACACTTGATTAGACAATATTCACAAATATGAGTGAACTTATGAGGTCCTTGCAAAGGCATGGAGAGAAAGAGAAGGGAAAAAAGGAAGTGAGATGAATCAACATGACAGTGGCTGCTGTGGCATGATGACAGAGGTTGAATTTTGGGTTACCAAACTGAGAAATCAGAGAGCAAATATCACAGCAACTAATGCAGAGAGGTATTATTACAGGTATTACTCCTGACAGCTCTCCCCAGCAAACCCATCACATACAAGTCAGAGGTCATTCAGGTGACCTAGAAGGCACCTATACTTGATTCTGGAGGTAAACGGAGGTAACAGCTATGAAGTTTTTGGAACTGGCACATGAAAGAATGCTGACACCACAGAAATAGGTAAGACCACACTGACAAAACATAATCTATGAGTGATTCCTAAAGAACTCTGATGTTTAAAGTGTGGGTAGAGAAGTCATTCAAAGAGACAGAAGACGACTACTCAAAGAGGCAAGGGAACAAATGAAGGGACAGTCATGGAACACCAGAAGGGCGAATTTTATGAAGAACAAAACGGTCAAATGTCAATGTGACAGAAATCACATGGAAAGAAAAAAGGAAAGAAGCCAATTAATCTGGCAGTTTTGAGCTCCCTGATAAACTCTGGCAGTGCATAATGACTAAGTTATGAATAGGAAGCCAGACAGGAACTATTCTCCAAGAGTTAACAGTGAAGGAAAGAAAGGTGAGCTTGACAAATTAACAATAAAGGTAACTTTTTCCCCTCCAGGATAAAGGAGACCTAGATATGTTTGGGTTGGGTGCATAAAGGTTAATGGAGAGGGAAAAACTGAAAAAATATATTAGCAAGAAGTGTTTCATGGGGAAAGATTTCAGAGAACACTGGAAGGAATGGGACCAAAAGCACATGTAAAGGCATTACCCGTCAATAATTCTTTTGAGACAAAAGGGAAAGCAAGTAAGGAAAAATAAAACGGTATAGACCAGTGTTGTTCAATAAGGTAGACATCAGTTACATATGGCTATGTAAGTCTTACTAAAATGTGGCTATTTGAAGTATCTTGTATAAGCACACCAGATTTCAAATACTTAGTACAAGAGATGTTTATATAGAATATTCCAAAAAATTTTCCATGCTATTTTGAAACAGTATTTGAATATAGATTAAATAAAATGAAAATATTAAAATTTTCACATATTTCTATTGCAAGGCATTGATCAAGTGATATTACTTACTGTGGGAATGCAAATCTTGCTTAGGGGGTTTCCATCCAGGAGATATGACCCATTAAATGTCACATATTCATCATAATACTGAGGAGCTTGAGGAATAACACTACACAACATTTTGCGCTTTTCTTCAATTTTTTTCCTTATGTGCAAATATTCAAAATATGGATTTGCTCTTTCTGAACTGTACGGCTGAATCTCATCTAGTTTCAGAGAATCTACAATGGCTGCCAGAGACTGCTGAGTTTTCTCTTTTGCTTGTAGTAAAGAAGGATTCACTTGCACAGGCTGAGGTACACGTGACACTTTCCTTTTTCGAGGGTGGTGAATTTGAGGATCATCTTCTTCAGTTAATCTTATTCTTGCTCTAGGAGGTGAAGATTCACTGTCTTTGTCTGGTAACAGTGTACAGCTAGCAAGAATCTGTTTGCTTTGGCTTGTCATTGCATTTGCTTTGTTTCTAGTTGTCCTTTGAGGGAGTTGGTTTTCAGTTTTATCATCTTCAACATTTTCTTCTAGTTCTATTTTAACTAATTGAGCATATTTGTGCATTTCTGGTTGAGCTGACTGTTGTGAATGATTTTCCAGACTCGATAAAGTGCTTTGTTGTGATTCTTCATCTTCAAGGGAAAGCAAACACTTTTCACTCTCAAGACAATGTTTTGGATTATCTTGTTCATTTAAGTTTCCTTTTGGCATCCCTGCGTTCATTTCACATAAATCAGAATCACACTTATTCAAATGAGTCAAAACCAAATTCTCTAGTTTTTCTTTTTCATGTAAAATAACCTGGATATCAGAATTGCTGTTTTCAATCTCATGGCCACTGGAAGACTTATACGATAGTTTGCCAAATGTATAATGTGTATTAAGCTGGGAAGAGGCATCACTTCCATTAAAGTCCTTTTCTGATGGTAACAGAGGCAAAGCATTAGCCTTCTCAAACTTTTCAAAATTACCGGGTGATGGTTCTTGAACAGTGATTTCAGAGTACCCTGGGACAAAGGCATCTGTCTTTTGAACATCTGTTAGGACAAATGTATTTTCCCTGTCTTTTGTAGACTCACTATCAGTATCTAAAACTGAACTAATAATTTGAACTGCATTTTTTTGTTGTGAAATACCTGGCTCTTGATTGGCAACACACGACAAAGACGTATGTTTAGGAATAGACTCAGCATCTGAAAGTGATTGGCTGTGGAACGAGCAAGGTTGCTGTGAAGGCAGAAAGGACACTGGATCCTGAGTACAAGAGTTTCCTGGCAGTTCAGTCTGGTGTAGGGCTAAAAAATCATTATTTTGTCCTTTCAAATTTGTGTTTTCAGAGCTACAAAAACTCGGCACAGAAGAATCTTGATCAAGTGTACTAGAATTTGGGCAGATAAAGTCATTGTTACTGAATGGCTCCAATCTATCAACAGACATCTCCCATGATTTACTCTGTATCACACCAACCTGGTTAGATGATTCTAAATGCACCGGATTGTCCATTAAAGTACCCACTGGAGCAGTACTCTTGGTAACATTTATATCAGCTGAAATATATTTATTGTTTACAGATCTAGTAGGAGATGCTGCAAAACTGGAATGTATGATAGATACATTTGAAAGTTCTTTTTCAGGCACATCTGAGGATACCTCAGGTTTGGGAGAAGGACAAATCTCTCTTGGCACAACTAAGCCACCTTGATTGCTTTCTTCTGATATTGTTTGGAATTGTTTTGTATGTTCACAAATGACAGATGGCATGCTACATCTTCGAACTTCTACAGGTCTCCCTTCATTTATAATTAGTTTAACATCTTCTACAGAAGATGATCGGAGATGGGATGCTGGAAGTCTGCTAGTATATGGTGGTTTAATTCGCTCTGGCAATTCAGTCAGGTTATCCAACTCCCTTTCATGTAGGGCAGGAGACTTGGCAACTGGCAAAAAAGGTGACTGGGAAAAGGACATTTGGGAATCTGAACCCTCCAACATAAAGTCAGAATCATATTCGACTGGAGGCCTTGGAGTTGTGACTGTGGTATGGCAAGAATCTTCTGAGCTAGCAACCGAAATCAGGGATACAGATCTGGAGCTGAGACCTAGCTTTTCACTTTCTGATCTAGGAGACCTGTTTAAATTATTATCTGAAACAAATGATGACTTTCCTAAATTCGTACTTTTGGTGTCGACAGATTGCGATCTGTTACTTACAGCGTCTTTAGATTGTTTCTCCTTGGTATAAGAATCAGTCAACTCTGAACTCTTTGATCTAGTAAGTTCTTTATTTTTGGACTCAGCTGGGGCATGTTTTGTTTTTTCTTTATCCTTCCCTTTAAGTTCTAAACAATTACGATTTCTCAACCGTTCCTTTTCTTTTTGCTTAATTTTTTCCTTGTGTTTTTTATGCCACTGCTCTATTTCTAGGTCTTTAAGGCTTAGCATTCGTTCAAAACTTGTCTGCATTAAATCATCATTCACTAACCTCTTTTCTTTAGGTCTAGTATCTTTTGATGCAGGTGATAACTTAGGTTTAGGCTTATCAGTTTCAGATTTTAGTTTGAGTAAACTATTTAGCTGAACTTTATCCTTATGTTTGTCTCGTTCTTTATATCTGTCTATATCTTTATCTTTTTTATCTTTTTCTTTTCCATCTGGTGTTTTCAAAGGCTCATCTTTTGTTTTTTCTTTAAGGGATAGAGTTTTTTCATGTTGAGCTTTACTATTATCTGCTGTACTTGACTTCTTCTCTTCCTGGAAATGTTTGGAGTTAGTTACATTTACACTTTCTTTATCTCTAGATTTTTCTTTTTTATCTAACTCCCGGTCTTTATTTTTGTTTTTTTCTGATTTACTATAATCACTATTATCTGACTGTTTATTTTTCTTTTCCATCAAGTGCTTTTCTTTGCTTTCTGCTAGATACCTTTCTTTTTCAAGTTTTTCTTTGTCATGTTTTCTATCCATCTTTTCCCTATTTTTCTCTCGGTCATCAGTTTTTTTAACAGCAGTAGTATTTTTTATCTTCTCACCTTCTTTATGGCATTTCTCTGTGTGATGTGAATATAGCTTATCTTTTTCTTTTACTCTATCACATTCACTAAGATCTAATTTGTCTTTCTCTGACTTATGCTCATGTTTTATCCTTTTCTCTTTTTCAGAATTTTTTCTTTCCATTTTCTCAATGTCCTTTTCTTTAATTTGAAATCGTTTCTCAGGTTTTTCCTTACTTTCTTTTATATGCTTTTCAGTTTCTATTTCCTTTTCTATTGACTGTAACCCCATAGATTCCTCACTGGCATTTATACTTAAAGAACTGAATTCTGTTTCCTTATCTATGGGCACATTTTCTCTTTCTTCTTTTAAATCTTTTATTTTTTCCTCCCTACAAGATTTCTCACTTTCCTTTTTTATTTTTTCTCGTTCTTCTTTTAAGTTTCTCTCTTTTGAGACATGCTTTTCCTTGGTTGATTTATCATCTTTTATGTTTTTTTCCAACTTTGACTTTTTTTCTAATGTTAGGGACTCATGTTCCATATTTAAAAATAGATCTTCAGTTTCATCACTTTTAAAAAAATTCTCTTTCCAAAATTCCCTATCAAATTCCACACTCCGCTGCAGCTCTTTAGCACCATCTCTATTTTTGTATTTTTCCTTTTCACCTTCAATTTCTTTTTTATGCTTTTCTTTATCCCTCTCTTTATGTTTCAATTTATGCTTTTTTAATGTTTTACCCTCTTTATCCATTTTTTTCAGTGTGCAATCTGAATTTTCAAACGTTGGGCTATGATCTTCATCTTTGACTTTGGCATTGGATTTCTCACCAAATTCTAAGTGAAACTCTTTCTGATGTTTGTTTTTTTCCTTATGCTTACAAGATTTTACACTTGAACTTTCTGGCAAGAATTCAGATTCTATATTATCATAACGAACAAGATCAGGCTGTAATGACATTTCAGAACTTCCTGGTGATAAACATGTTTTAGTATGTTCTTGTTTCAGTGGTGTTGATTGCTTTTCACTTAATCCACAAGAATGTTTGGGAGATTTACCAGTGGGAATATGAAATAAATGTAATGAAGTGTCATCTTTTGGGCTAAAAGATTTCCTAAAATTCCCCTCCTCTCTGGTCTTTTCTGAACAATCTAGTGCAGTGTTAACTGTCAAGTTTGTTACTCTGGTGTTTTCTTTCCCCTCTTTTTCTTGCTTTAGCTCTTGGTTTTCTTTATTTTTGTTCTGGTTCTTTAATTTTCTTTTAACTTTGCCTTTTTGTTTGTGTTCACTTGAGACTCCATATTCCTTTTTGGCTTGTATATCAGAATTTGATGTTTCAGGGACAGAACATGGAGCAGAAACCTTTTTATTTTGAAAAATTTCTTCATCGGAACTTTCAGAACTTGAATACAAAACCCTAGATGGCTTTTGTTTTTTACTTTTAAATGATTTAGGATAGAAAGTTTTTTCCTGTTTTACAAATAAACTATTCTTTTCTTCAGATTCATTCTCTTTTCGTATCTCTTTCCTAAGGATATGTCTGTCATCAATCATTTTATTTATTTCTTCGTCATCATCATCTTTGAACTCATACTCATCAAGGGCAGATGGAAGAGGTGCTTTACTGGGGACGATCTGTTTACTTTCACAAATGAGAGAGTCTTTCTCTGTCTCAGAGTCAATATTTTCATCAACACTTGAAGGATTTACAGACTGAGCCTCTTCAGAATCTAGAATAAGAAAAGAAAATTTGTTTTTGTGTAGAAGACAACTGTGAGAAATAAGACTGAGATAAAAACAGCATACACAGTTAATATCTCAAACAACCAGGAAAAAAAATTCAGATTTATATCAATAAAGCAGTAGAAATATTTAAGAATTCAGCTTTAGTGTTGTGGAAAAGCTATAATCTGTTCAGGATGAGATTCTCTGACCCTTTAAAAGTACACAAAGTACTGATTCACAGTACATATTATCAAAAAATATATGAGAGTATGATGTAAAACAGAAGTTCAAAACCCAGGGGACTAAGAGGAAAGACTGGCTACTAAAACATCAAGCAAAACTTTGTAGAATGTATTTTTTTTTTCTGGAAAGAGAGTAACCTTAAAATTCGACACACACGAAAAGATTAAAACTACTAAATTTAAAGGGTTTAATTAACTAACATCACAAAATGTCTTATATGTTTCAGGAAAAAATCATAAATATCAAACAATTTGCATAGAGGACAATAAACCTAAAAGCAAGATGCGTTTGATTATGCAAAAACATGACTATTACTTAAAAAGTGTCATAAAAATATGTCCTTCAAGTATATGAGAATTAAAACATAAACTGTACATGCAACTTTTAAAAAAGAAAGTTCTATCCCTTAATTTTCTTATTTATGATTTGGACTTGATGCCAATATATTCTTTAGTACAATGGAGGAAACAGGGGGCTCAATTTCTACATATTTATAAGTACATTAAAATTTATGTTAAGTAAATGAAAATGTAATTGTATCCAAACTGTTGTATAAGTATAGTCAAAGTATTGCTAGATTTAGTATTTTTTTCTCGCTAGGTTGGTATCTTTTCTTAGATGAAAATGTTTGTTGTTCACATGAGACCTCTAATTGAAAAGAAAATTCAAGTATCTAAAGGAAAAGAAAACTGAGATCTCTGATCAAGTAGGGAAAAAAAAATCAAGTCTCATTACAAAACCAGACACTTCATTTGCTACATAATAAAACGGTCACATTTTAATATAGTAAGCCTTTAATAGAGTAAGTGATCTCTTCACACCTGAATTCAAATTTCAAAAACATCTGAGATAACTACACTATGTAAGAGTCCTGTAGAGGTGTTCTGGGAAGACTGAAATCTTGTTTTTTGGAGAAAATGTAATAATACTCTAAGATATTATTATTAAATGACAATGTTTTTCTGACATATGATATAAAAGGAACATTTTTGGATCTACAGCTGCCTATACATATGTTGAAAATGCTCTCCACTCCTAGCTAGACAATATAACACATACTACCAAACTACAAAATTTTATATTGTCAAAAAGAAAACCTATTCCAAACAATATTTATTTTGGCTCTTGACTGAATGAATCTAAGAATATATACTTATATATAACAGGTGTTATTTTCTCTTATTAACATCTCATATATAATTTATTCTTGAGGATTTCTCTCCATTTGCAGTTTTCAAGGATTTAATTCTTAATGGTTTATATACAAACATATTATTTATAATGTTTCTGATTAAATGATGCATTTTACTAGAGATTGAGAATGATTTTTTTTCTCCTCAGTTCTACACTTAAAATTAGTCTTTAATGAATCTTTATTACTTTCTTACCAGGGATATAGATTTTGGAGCTAGGGGGGGTGAAAAACTAAAAAAAAAAAAAAAAAAACCAAACAGTACTGCCTCTTAAAATACTACTTGATAAGGGTGCACTTTGTCTGTTTGGGAGAACTAGAAACGGAAAGCGGGCTGATGTCTGAAGGATGTATGAAATTTCAGGTAGGATTCAAGGACATAAAAATAACATTTAAATAAGCAGCTCAAATTACAGCATTTCACATACATCTTTTTTCATTTAACAGATCAAAAACCCTTTCTTCTGACGCTGTATTTTATTTATTGCTGTTTTTAAGAACTATACATTACATTGAGTTAATAGGTATTCATTAAATTTATTTGTCTACTGAACAGATGTTCAGGTTGCTTCCAATTATTTAATAAAATTTTTTTGTATATATTATTTAAAAACAGCAATGTATCAATTTTTATGTGTCTGTAAAGAAAAGAAATACATGAAAACAGTATCTCTAGTAAACTGGGGCCTGACAAATTATAAGTGGCTTGTTTTCTTCTTCAAATTTTTCTGTATTTTCCAAATTCTTAGCATAAGAGATGTATTATTTTTATCAACAGAAAAAAAATTTTTAAATTTCACTTATAAAATAGTCACTGATTTTTTGACTATTGGTGAGGCTTACTTTCATGTATTACCTCCTGAATAACACCACTGTGTAATTTCTTCAGCATATTTCCTTCTGGCATTTATTTCTCTATGCATATCAATACATAAATTATATTATACATATAACCTTACGTTTCAGTTATTATTTCATAGTATTAACCATTTTGAAGATACACATTAAAGGTTAAATGCAAATTCTCTTATGGGAGTTATACATCTATGCGTAGCCTTAGAAATGCATGATTTATCATTTATGTCCCTGATTCATTAATTTATTTAAGCAATGTGCTCCAACGAAGATACAGCCTTTCTCTTACGGTTCTTTATTAAAAAAGCTCACTTCTTAAAAAAAAAGGTTTATTTATTTATGCATACAAGAACTCTGGTGTAGGCCAGAGGTGCAGGGGGTGAGAGAAATCATGAGGGGAGCAGTGGGCGAGATAGGAGAGGTCTGCTGCGCCATGTGGGTGACTCCCTGGCTAGGGATAGAACTCATGCTGCAGTGGCTGTTGATAACTTGATAGCGCTGAAACTTTAACCCCTGTGCCACAAGGGAGGCACCAAAGCCCACTTTTTTTTTAAAAGGGGAAATATGCAAGTTCTAAGTAAGCCTGATGCTAACTAATGTTCATGATGAGTGTGTGGACTATACCCTGAGCCCATTGGCCTAACTCCTTCAGTGTGCTGCTTCTCAGTGCAGGCAGTAATGATCGTGGACTGCTCTCAAAGTTGGCTAGTCTCTCACCTCAGGCAAAAGTACTATTCTCTCCAAGATGTTATTTAGTTGTGGACCAGGCTAAAACACCCCTTCTTCCCTAAGCAGTCCTAAACCTTCACATTTACGTTTTACTCATGAATATAGATCAAACTAGTGTTGGAATTCTAGTGAAGATAGTAAATTAAAAATATTTGTTCTGCCTTTCTTAGATTCTTACAGAGAGATAATCAGCTAGAAATCTATAGTCTTTAATTCTTAATATCAAAATGGCCATGATTATCATTATACTGTTGATATCCATTTTGTTCCAATTTTTAGCCTATTTAATCACTAAATTTAAACTATTTAAAACAATTTTATCAAATTATTTCCTACAAAGTGCTCCTTTAAAAGTCTTTGATATTTTCTATCTCAATTTTATTTCAGAAACTAAGGAAAAATGTAAAACAGGAAGGTTAAGCAATCATTAAAAGCATTTTTCTAATGCTATACATGGTATCCAAAAGGGAGCAGTAACCAGAGGAGAAGTGACCAAGGTTAGAAGATGACAATATATAAAGTAAATCTCTTTTTCAAAAGCTCTCCAAAATACCCAACATTTATTTGACACAATAACATTTCACAAGCGAACAGTCAACAGATCTTAAGCCTTTAAAATGCTTTGTATTATTTAATGATTATAATTTTATTAAAATCATAACTATTCTATTAATGTCCATGTATTTTTGGGAGTGGTTGATAACACTACAAAACAAAATACAACATGCCCCTTAACTTAAAAAAATTTAGTCAAGTTCAAATCTCTCCATTTCCTCTGAGATTCAACCACCTAACCTGACATTTCCTGGACTTCTTTCAACTATCCACAACCCAAGATTGAAAACATTCATTATTTTCCCTTCCATGAGTTTCATCTTGTGGATTAATGCCAGTTATTTCCACCTCTATGGTGTAACAAACAATCCAGTTACTAAAAACCTCATCTTTAACTCTCAACTCCTCAACTTTGAAAATCAACTATGCAAAATTTCAATCTCTGAGCCATCTGCAAGTGCATCTTCTATTTCCATTTTCATTGTCCCAGCTCAGGTTCACATCAATTGTTGCCTAGATTTGTTATCACTAAACCATGATGTGGTCAACTTTGCAAGTCATGTTATGCTTCTTCTCTTCTGAGGGATTCCCACTCTAAGTAAAAACTCCTAAGACAGTAGAATATTCGTCAAAATCTGAAGCATTTCCTCCATGACTATCACCATTTATTGAATCCTGTTATGTGCATAGCAATTTTTGAGCTTCACAACAGCAATTATTATCTCGATTTAGAGACAGGTATACAGAGCCATGAAGCAGCTTGTCCTAGGTCATCAAACTATAAGGGGATTAAGACTCAGGGTTATGTTTGAACAGTGTCTACATTGCCTCCCATTTCTTATTCCTTTTGCTATACATGGTAACCAAACCAATATACCTTCTCTCTCCCAAATTTCCATGAATATTTATATGGATTTTGATCAGTTGTTCTTCCTTATTTTCCATTTACTTAACTAGGAAATATTTTTAGGTTAGTGGTCAGGGAGAGGAACAGTTCAAGAATTTATATATAGGAAGGGCTTAGGGGTAGTAATCTATTGTGGGGAGGATATTGGAACTTATCTTGAGGTTGTGTTTATATTGGTACTTACTTAGGTAATGCGTTTATTTGTAGTGGTTTAGAAGGAGATAAAAGTTAACTTTTTAAGTACACCATGGGAAGCATCACTAGTCTGAAATCTTCTAGAAAGGTGTGCATTTTTAAACCCCTTTTATTCTGACCGTAAGGATATAGGAGATCAAAGATTGTTTCTCAGAAAAATCAAGGGGTAAAGGTAAGGTTGTCTGCTCCGATATCCCAATACATTCCACTTATTCTAGATAAGTGCTTAAATACATAGACACATACACAATTCAAACTTTAAAAAACTGTATTACTAGAAAAAAGCTGTTATTAATAGAACCTTCCTAAATCTATAGCTCCTAGAAAATGAAAAACTTATGTGTGGCATGGAGAAGGTAGTGTGCTGAGAAAAAAAGGCCTTCTTAAGAAATCTGGAGTCTTCTGGGAGACTAACCTTCACTGAGGTAGCTGCAATTTCTGTTCCTGTTTCTCCACATGATTCAACAGATCCTTCAACTGTAAGTCTGTGTTTTCTACTTAGGGACTTTCATAATACCTACGATAGAGTGGGTGCTTTTTTTTTTTTTAAAGATTTATTTATACATACAAGCTGTGGTACAGCCAGAGGCGTGGGGCGGTGAGAAGGTTCACCGGAGACAGAGTGGGGCGCAGAACAGGCAGATCAGAAATACACTGCAGAGGGGAGCAGCAGGCGAGGCAGAGAGGTCTGCTGCACCATGTGGGATTCTCCCCGGCTGGGTGTCGAACTAGCATCGAGTGCTGCCGACAGCTCCACAGCTCCACAGCACTCAACCGCTGCGCCACCAGGGAGGCCCAGTAGGTGCTTAATAAATGTAGAAGTCGTCTACAAATTGGGAGTTTTAGAACAGTACTGACATCAATAAATCAAGTGGGGGTGCCTATGGTGGGATGGAACTAAAGAAACTCAAATTTATTCAATGTACACATCTGTTTAACAATCAGGTGGCAACTCATGTTGCTACTGACTACTGCCTGGGTAAATTCATTTCATCCACATGCCATTACTTCCCAAATCATCCATGTGGAGAATAGATAGGTTATATAATTTGACTCAAGCAAGCCACCTCTAACTCTCATATAGCTTTTACAAACTGTGCTCTAACAGGATTATTTTCCTATACTAAGCTCACATTTTTATGTATCGGCTGAACATTTTTAGCTTCCTTTGGAAGCTCATTTGAAATGATTGTTCAGTTGTGAAGGAAAGTCAGAAAACCTATATGAAATGCTACATACATACACACACACGAATTTGAGGAAAAGTGATGAAAAATAAGGCTTTTAAAATGATAGGGAAAATCAATAAAATATTTTAGTAATTTAAGCAAAATATATGTCAATACTAAGTGCTAGAAATTAGTTTCACAAGACCTAATCTTCACCTTGGATTTGACAAACTCTTCGATGTTTTCTTTTGAAATATGCAACTGCTCATTGTTATCACTTGAGAACTTATCAAAATCCTGTTAGACTCCATAACTTCCTTTGTGATACTGAAGATATATTTGAATAATTTTTTCCTTACGTCTAAAGATGTTTCCCTTACACATTTGTGTGAGGAACGGAACTCCAGTTTCAAAGCAAATTTTCAGAGAAAGCTGTTAAGTGTAGCTCAATCTGTTCTCCAAAAACATATTTAAGAGTGCGAACTCTGATGTCATTCTCTTCCTTTTGTAAGTAACATGCTTCTTGATTCTAGGAGCTTACGGGATTTAAAAATATCTTTATTCTTGAGGTTGTGATATGTAGATGTAATTTTATCCCTTTCCTAGTTTTTCATTTTTTAAAATTCTTCATTTAAAAACATAAATCTTCAATTAATGGAGTCTCTGCAACTACAATTTTTTTCCTCATAACTAATCTGCTCTTTCTGTAAGATGGATATTATATATCCTGGGGTTTTTAAAATTTTTTAATTACCCTTTTCCTCATATTCTCAATGTCTTTGAAAATATAGTTAATATCCTGTCTTTCTTTTAGATCTCAAATTAGATTTTCAGCAATATCCGGTATATTCTTTAATTTTGTATGGAACATTTATATTCAGTAACGATAGTTTAAATTCCAAGAAATTTTCTAGTCAACTTTCCATAGTCACCTTTAAGGATGGATTGCCTTGTAAGAATTCTAAGAAGAACTTACCTTTCTGCTCCCTATATTATTTATACTGTCCAAGATCAACTGTTCTGTTTGCTTATCTTGGGCCTTCTCATCTGTCATTAAGTGTATTTTCTTCAAATCTCTGGATTTCTTTTTATATTGATAAAGGGAAAAACTCATTTTTTCAGCAGTTTTGTGGAGTCTTTAGACCAGGCTTTTCCCGAGAGGCCCATTCATAGATGTGTGGCTCTCTCTATTTTCAGTCTTGTGCTAAGAATGTTCTCGGACAAACTGACTCTGCATTTCAGAGTCTCTGGGGCTTTACTCAAGGAATGTTTCAAAACTGCTGCAGGCCTCTCATGTCTATTTTGGATGGTCCCTTTGTTCTGCAATAGCTCACTGTCTACAACATATATTTAAGAGTCAATTATACAAATATAACTTATTTAATGCAGAGAAAGGCTAACATTAGAAAAATAAAGCTGCATTTTATGAAACAAACCTTCACAGCTTATATATCCCCCAAATTGATAAAGAAATGTAGCTTAGAGACAGAGAAATAGAACACAGGTAATTTTATGCATTTTTTTTAGAAAATCTCCATTCCTAAATCTCAAAATTCCTAAGTAAAGCCTCATTATTTTAATTCTACTTTAAAGGGAAAAAGTAGTTCCATAAATATTTGGAAATAAGCATGCCAAGAGAACACATTTTCACTTGTATTTCTATAGTAACAGATACAGTAGGTATAAGAGAATTGAAGTTAAAAGTTGGGGAGGGAAGGGAATATATCAACAGTTGAAAATACTAAGTTAAAAGCAAAATCTACATAAGAAATAAAATCAAGTACCACAGCATTTCATAAATGCCCTCAATAAGCTACACAATGCTTTTCTACTAAAATGTCACTAACAATAGAAACAAATTCAATAAAGCATAAATAAGTATTTATTCCCTCTGTAAAAAGGACTGGTATCATTACAAAAATTTTGACATCACTAAAGAAAACTGACAAAATTACCCAGTCTCAGTTATTTATTTTGTCTGTGTGTGTGTGTGTGTGTGTGTGTGTGTGTGTGTATTATGTAGAGGTCCTTTTAACTATGATAAAACATTTTTGTACACAGAGGATGACAGATTAGGCTGAACTCATTTAAATATATGCATATGAAATTAACATTTTAAAGTTAAATATCTTTGATCAGGGTTCTGCCCAAATGTACCCTTTAAAGAGTTTACTCTTGACTATTTAGCAATATCTCAACTATTATAATTATGTGACAGACTCACTTTAGGTTACTAGGCACTGGAAGAAATTCAGTTTTTAAGGAAAACCATCAAGCCAACTTCTACACAAAAACCCTATTTTGGTATTTGCAATGAACAATTTTGTATCTTTTAGACAAATACACTTGAAATTTCTTGACTACTACATTACAGGAACTTCAAAGGGACATTTTAGCATGCTATTATTTTGTGTAACAAAATTTAAACATGTATATTATTATTTAAATAGAACAGTCATTTGCAGACATCCAAAGAACATCTCAGCTTCAATCACAATTTCCCATTTATTTTTATGATACACGATCAATTAAAAAATATAGTATGTTGATTTTACAAAGAATGAATGTTTACAGTACATAGTAATTTGGATATTATAATTAACTTCTTTCCCTATTTTTCCACTTAACAAAATTTAACTTATATATTTTTCTTTAAAAGCCAGTCTACCTAGAATTAAAAATTCTTAAGCTTTAGAGCTAGGTCGATACAGGTTTAAGCAGAAAAAACTCATGATAAAATTGTACTGTTAAAAACTATCAAGTAGGAGGACTGTAGAGATTTTTGTATGTGTAAGATTCAGATGGAAGTAGTTGGTTATACTCAGAAGAAAGTCTGAAAAATAAAAAAGCAGAACTGTGTGTAAAGTGCACCATATATGTCAAAAAGGAGAAAAAGCAGAGCATGCAAAATACAATAAATAAAATTTCTTTCATAATTGGATATTAAATAAAAGAATTTCATTGCATGTTGTATGCTCAGCTCTCTTCACATAATGGATGCCTAAATTCCTTTTATTTCATTTATACATTTACATTACAAGGATATGCGAAAAATAAGGGGTACCAAGTACCAAACACAGTGCTTGCTGGCACTCAGTACTTCAGAAATGGATTTAATCAAAGATGTCTCTCACAGTCCTGGCTAAAAAAAAATTAGGTTCTTGGGTCACTAAATGAATCATGATTTTTCCAGCCTGTTACCTAACATATATATTGTAAGTGATTTAAAAATGCCAATTGGAAAAAAAGATAAAATACATTTCACATGTTAAATGGAGAAATCTTTATGCTACCAACATGAAACTCCTTTACCCTATCAAGTCTAAATTCCTAATTATCAAGTATGTTGACAATCTAAATAACAGCCTATATAACTCTTCCTGTAGTCTTTATATTTAGAAGGTAAAAAGTTTGCTCTAAAATTTCCTAAAGTGATGATGCTTTTTCCTACTTATAGTTAAATTGTTAACAGCATACGATTCATTTGGTAAAAATTTTTTATATAGTTTGTGTTTTGATTTCTTGACTAGTATATATAATTCCATATATATACATTGTCAACTGCCATATTTTTACAGCTCCTGAAATATAAAACTTAGAAAATGAGTTTCACAAATAATGACACTATATTTAGAAGAGTAACAATTTACTACTATAACATGGAGAAAATAATGTTTGAAAATATTGGTCATTTTGTGTACTTTATGGCACAGAACTGGACTCAGTAAATTCCAATGGTAACATATATCAATGTCCTTGTTAAAGTTCTTAATCTCAAAGTAGCTTGTCTATTAAAATGAAGCAGTTCCTCACTTAAACTGAACTACACAAAATGAGGAAAAGTGTAACAGCTGCTTAAAAGTAGGCCAGATTACTAGCAAAGTAAAATAAGGAAAAGGTGAATAATTCTTCATAGTCAATGGCTGCTGTTTTCAACTTTGTCCACTGGGCACTGTAAATAACAGAATGAATATCTGTAAACTTTTATTCTGTACTCTGGCAATTAATGAGTATCAGAAAGCATTGGGGGGGGAGTACTATACGATGCATGTTTTATGGGCATGTTCTGGCTCTCTGAATGTGATTAAGTTCCCAGCAGGGTAGGAAGAAGCAATTGTTTGTAGCAAACATCTTTGTTAGAATTTCCAGACAGGAAGAAAATGTGGAATACGACTGTGGGGAAAAAGGCAGAAATTAAGGGGGGAAAAGACTGAAGAATTATGCAAATTTAAAAGTGCTACACGTACTTCTGTACTAATCAGGACATACATTCTTGTCACAATATGATGTCTGATAAGCACATAAAATTCACTCAATGTGGAGCTGAGGCCAGTCTGCAAACTGTTTATTAGTAATCCGTGATCAAACAAGGAACTTACACCAAAACTGGAAATTCGGTCATTAGCACACAGCTTAGTTCAACTGACATTTTTTTTCATAACTTTTTTTTTTGATGAAGGTAATAGTACAGAGATTTGTATTTACAAATTTATGACTGTTAACAATTTGCAAAACTGCTATATTGAATAGCACTGGAGCCATATTTAAAATGTTACATATAATACACCCTTTTATTTACTCCAAGTTCTAAAATTTATAAACTTGGTTATATTCTCTAATTTTGCAACACTTAAAGTGTATCTGTCACATGGATGACACAATATACCAAATGGGTAGCAATGTTATTAGGCTTTTCACATACAAGCATATATGGGCAGTTAATTCTCAAATAACTATTAATATGCTCTGAATTTAGACTGCATGTTAAGTCTAACCAGGACCTCATGTAAATTAAGCAATAAATTTTGGGTATTTTCATCAGTCTTTTTCAGCAACTCCAAAATCCTTGTATGATACTTACTGAAGATTTTTGCATCATTCCTTGAGGGACTTTGATCAAGCAATGATTCAGGCACATTCACCATGTGGAAAATTAATATTCTGTAAAATCAATACATAGCTGATGAACACATAAAACAGTAAGATCCAGTAAAGTCAAAACGGTTCCAAATTATGTGTTCCATTTTGATTAAATATAAAGTTCAAATAAGTCGTCTTCTATGGGGAAAATATGTTGCAGCATGTAGCACTTCTTTCTACTGGAAAGTTCAGTAGCTCTTTCTAACTAAAAAAAAAAAATTTTTTTTAAAAAGCTGCTTTCAATAGCAACTGTTTTCTGAAGAGACCAAAATTAAAGAGTTTATATTTAGAGTAACTGAAAGAATTAATACACCATAATTTAAAGTTTTTTATTTCAAATCTTTTTTTACTTTCCTTACAAGTTAGTGATTTTTAACTATTACAGTCCTGATTTCACATAGCAGAGGTATTTAATGACTTCCAGCTTGAAAATGGTCAATGGATTTACAAATATTTTGACAGAAGAAACTGACAGTGGTAGTGGATGGTTATGTTAGTATTTCCATTTTATTAACCAGGTGTATTCCAGTGCTCAAACAATATCTAGTATATAATACGTGCTCAAAGATAGTTGTGGAATAACTGAGGAAGCGGAGTTTAGGATAACTAACAAATATATAATATAAATATAGCCGAAATACATTCCATTAATTAGGATAGGAAAAACAAGAGGAGTATGAATGGGGGAAAAAAGAAGTTTCATTAAAGTACACTGATTCTGTGGTAATTCTACGTAGTAATATCCAGAAGGCAGCTAAATACTTATGTCTGAAGCTCAAGAGTAAGATATGAGCTAAAGAGGAAAATCCTCACTACACGACAGTTAAAACTGAGTGTGGGTGCACTTACATGTACAGTTAATCTATGACAAAGAAGCCAAGAGTATACAGTGGAGTAAGAAAAATTTATTTAACAAGAGGTGCTGGGAAAACCGGAAAACCACATGTAAAAACTTGAAACCAGACCACTCACTCATACACACACACAAATGAACTCAAAATGGATCAAAGACTTGGATGTTAAGACCTGAAACGATAAACTACATAGCAGAAGACTTCATGACATTGGCTTTAAGGATTTTTTGACGGTAACAGGAAGGGAAACAAAAGCAAAAGCAAAAGCAAAAAGTATTCCATCAAACTAAAAAGCTTCTTTACAGTAAAAGAAACTATCGTTAGAATGGAAAGACACCTTATTAAATGAGAGAAAATACTTGTACATCATACATACAACAAGGGAGTGTAATATCTAAGATCTACAAAGAATTCATGTAACTTAACAAAAAGAAAATAAATTAGCCCAATCAAAAAATGGGCAGAAGAGCTAAATAGATACTTCTTCAAGGACAGACATACAAATGACCAACAGTCACATGAAAATATGTTCAATATCATTTATCATCAAGGAAATGCATATGAAAACCACAATGAAATATCTCAGTCATGAGAATGGTCTTTATAAAAAGACCAGAAACAAAAGTACTGGTGAGAGTGTAGAGAAAAAGGAACCCCCATGTACTGCTAGGGTAAATATAGACTGGTCTGGTTCCTATGGCAAACACTTTGGAAGTTTCTCAAAATATTTAAAATAGATTTGCCATATGATTCAGCAATTCGCCATCTTGGTATTTATCCGAAATTGCAAAAATCACTAATCTTAGGGGAAATATGAGCTCCTATGCTTATTGCAGCACTATTTATAATAACTAAGTTATGGTAACAACCTAAGTGCACAATGACAGGTGAGTTGATAAAGAAGATATAGTATGTGTGTGAGCATACATGTACATATATACACACACAAACATATGTGCACACACACACACACACACAAACAATGGAAAACTAGTCAGCAATAAAGAGATGAAATCTTGCTATTTTCAACAACATGGATGGACCTGGAGGCGATTATGTTAAGTGAAAGAAGCCAGAAGAAGAAAGGTAACTACTGGATGGTATCACTTATTTGTGGAGTACAGAGAAACAAATTAAGGAACAAATGAAACTAAATAAAAAACCCTTTAGAAATATGACTGCAGAATTGAGGCTACTAAAGCAGAAGGGGGGGAGGTAGGACACAAAGTGGAGAGGAGACCCAATCATGCATGGTGGAGGATTATGGGTGCTCGCTGGTGGGTATGGTTGGTAACACAACATCCAAAGAGGTGAACCTATTCTCCTAAATCACATACCGAGTTGTAAACCAGTTACCTCAATTTTAAAAAGCTACCAAAGAAGAAAGTTTAACAGAAAAGAGTGATACTAAAACTCACACACACAAAAAAATGCTTGTGGGTTAACTTTACTTGGGAGAATATGTGGCATGAGAAGAGGGTCCAGAAAATAAATTCTTTGGAAAAACCAACACAGCGGTAATAATATGGGGAGGGAATGAGGAAGAAATGGATATTCTCGAAGGAACAACCTGGGAAGCTGAATGAAAACTAAGAGAGAATTATGTCCTAGAAACCAAGACAGGAAAATTTTGGTAAGAAAATGTTGATCAACACTGTTAAATTCTATAGAGAAACTTAAAAAAACAGCTGAGGCATCTGGTGATTACAACATGTAAGATGTTAGCAAACCTAGATTTGATGACTCCACTTTAAGCAGCTTTGTTATGAAGGGAAGGGCAAGGCATAAAGGATCAAATAAACAGGTATATGGAGCAAGAGATGATTTCTTTGAATCTTGTAAATTTATGTGCATGAAACTAGTATCATATGATTGTGTCAACCTCTGTGTTCTTTTCCCCCACCCAAAGCATCCCTTCTTCTTGCTACTTTCCCCCAACAAATGCTTCCTTATCAGCCAGGTATACATACTAGCAAATTCTGCTCCATAGTTGCTAATTTTACACAAGTATATTTACATATACAAACAAATACATAGGCTTTTCAAACACTGCTCATTTTACAAAAATGAAATATTTGGACTATTTACCTTGATTTTTCTAACTCAACAATATCTTATGAAATATCTTATTCTTCAAATAAACTAGTACAGCATTAAGACATAGCTTTATGTGACCAACCCCTCTGACAGCTATAATTTTTTCTATTACCACTGAAAACAGTGTCATTATAGTAAACATGGGATATTCCCAAAAGTGTGACTGCTGCATAGTTTTAAGAATGTTTTTATAATGGTAAAGTTTGATCTTACATAAAGGTAGACAGAATGTTATATTAAACCCTTATGAAACATCATACAATTCCAATAGTCATCAATGTTTAGCCAATCCATACTTCTATTCACCCTACTCCCGTATCACTTTGAAGCACATCCCATTTACCTTATTATTTCATCCACAAATACTTTAGTATGCACCCCTAAAAGACAAAAGCTCTTGTTCTCTACTTCTAGACTCTTTTTCAAAAAGACTGTAACAATTCATATACATCTCACTTTTTTCTTCTATTAGGTAATCATTTTTGTAAGTTGTGGTTTATGCTTCATTTTTTTGGGGTAAAATATGTCAGAACCTATGCATATCAACGTAATTCTTTAAATCCTTAATGTCTACAATTATTTTCCTCTTACCTTACAGATCAGTAATAGTCAGGTACAGTATTCTTATATTGCAATTCTTTTCTCTTAGTAGTCTATGGTCCACTGTTACAGTTAGAAATTCACTGCCAGTATGACAGTACTTCCTTACATAGGTTAACTTTCTATTACACCTATAATTAAGGAATTTTACCAATATATGTATAGGGGTGCGTGTATCTGATTTATCTCTCCACCTGGAGTTCACTGAGCTTTATAAATGACAGACTTGGGCTTTAAAAAAAAATTTCTGTTTGTACTATTACTATCTCCCAATGTTTCTTTTTTCCCTTTTAAATTAGTGTAAATAACTATTATTCACATGTTAGAGATGTCAGTCCTAAATCTATTCCTGACATCTTTTATTTTTCCTTCCTAGGAATTTTCTCTTTGTTATTTTAGCTCCACATTTATAGGATTTATTTTACTTGATTTCCTAGTCTAATAATTTAAACCCCACAGTGATCATTCACCTACTGAGTTGTCTGGTTGTATAATCATGTTATTAGCTTCAAAAGATCTTTGAGATCTGAATTTTCTTTAAGTGCTCATTTTTGTTGTTGAAGTTATCTGCTTCCTCTAGTAGCTTTTTTATTTAGCTGGGTTAACATTCTATTTGTTCAAATTGGTTGTTCTTGTGTTTCTAGGCAACGCTGAAGGGTTGCTAACCTTTCTTCATTAGCTCACTACAGCAACCCAATGTTGGAGTAGTCCAAGAGGTAGCTCTCTTGAAAGTGGTTGGAAGATAAAGTGTCTGTTCACACCTGCCGCTACCAGTTAGTAGCAGAACCACCACAAGGAAACCGCCTTGTTGTCTGAGTCTCAGGTTTCATAGTATCCCAGTCTTAGTGATGGAAGAACAACTCAGCCTACAGGTTTAGTTATTCCTTGGATTTGTGGGGGTTAGAGAATCCTGACATAGTGTCTAAGGCCCACCAATTCAACAATATTGAGCAAGGACTATGTATCAAACACTTCAGGAGTTTACATTTACTGGAGGTTAAAAGAGGTGAAAATAGATACTACAGGTAAAGTTGCCACCTTTCTAATTTTGCCTATAGTCTTAGCTTTCTTCATTAATAGTATCCCTAATGTAGGTTAGAAAAATAAAAAAATATTAAATATTATATGTCCTTTACCTAGATTTACTTGTTAAAATTTTACCCTCTCGCATTGTAATTCACATTCTTTATATATGTGTGTATGTATATATACACATTTCCCCACATTTCCCCCCTGAACTAATGAGGGTAAATTATATACATCATGGTTCTTTACTCTCATTTACTCCAATATTTTCTAAAAAAATAAGTATTTCCTACGACATAAGAATACTCTTGTCACCACAGTACACTTAATGATCATTAAGTCACATCAAACATTAATCTACTGTCCATAAAACTTGTTAAATGAACTAGTAATGTCCTTTTACCTAATTTTGTGGTTTTCTAATAAAGGACTGTATTTGCTCAAAAAAATGTTAAAGTTGTCAGTAAGTATTGTTTTTTTCAACTTTGCTTTGTATTTCTAACAACTTTTATTTTCTATATGTTAACAGTGTTATCTGGTATTTATGAAGACAATAAAATTTTATCCTTACTTTGTATCACGCCTTTTATCATCACAAAATCCTTTACTGCCATCATGCATTTGTCTTTGACTTCTGCCTAATGCTAATACTCTAATTTTTTTAATTAAAAAAATTTAAAATTAAAGAAAATCTCCTCCTTAATACTTTAATTCTTGCTTTTTTGTCTTCAAAAGCATTTCTTGAATTGGTACTATTCTAATATCATGGAAAAATGGTTATCATGTAACTTCTCACTTTTAAAAGCTGTACCTTTTATTGCCATTTTTCTCTTCTAAAGTTGTTAGTATAACTTGGTATTTAAATTCCAAATTATTACTTGTTTTATTTTTCTCATTTAAATGAGTTGATATTTAGAGTCAATTTGACAATATTTTAAAGTACTTAAGACATCTTTGTAGTTACAGTGCTCACTGACAAATCTTTTCTTATTCTATGACCTTATTCTTTTGTTCATAATTTGGCAAGCATCTCTGACTCAGCTGGAGTATAATTACAATTAATTTCTATTTCTGTTCAACAAGGTAATTAGGATATTATTTTTAGAAGGTGTGTTCATTTGTTTTTCTATGTGAAAGACAATTCAGCAATATTATACAAAAGTAAAAGGTAACTCAAAACTACAGATGTAGTTGTATTGCCCCTGGGCAGTGGCTGAGATTAAATGGGCAGGGGTTGGCTTTTTCTCTCTTACATATAGTATAACATAAAAGTAGTACTACCTAATTGCTGGTAGGAATTATTTTAAGATTTTGCAGGCTATGGCCAGTTATAAGACTTATTAAATTCTTTTATACTGTCTCTTGCATGAAACATGGTAAGCCCATCTAATCTGTATACAGAAAACTTTCTTGAACACAGGAAAGTACTTTTCACTGTTTTTAATTGTCTTTTTAACTTTTGAGTAAGCAAATGTTTCCTGAAATATTCTTTCGGATTTTTCCTTTTTAAAATTGGGTTTGGAAACCTATGCCTCTACCTTGCAACAATCACCAGAGTTCAACTACCTAAATTACAAAAGTGAAGATACAAAGATGATTAACACCAGGAATATACTGAAGAATATTAATGAATAGCTCTCTGATAAGAAAATGAAAAGAAGTCAGCAAAGCAATAGTGGTAACTATTAATGGGGAGAGATTCTGCACTAGGCTTGAATGTAATATGAGCTATTTGCGGGGGGGATGAAAAAAAATCACAGAAAACAGGGCAATGGTATTGTGATTCCATTTTCACTGAGGACATATAGTAACCACCTACGGTCACTAGCCTCACCATTCCTAATAGATACAAGGAATCATTCTATGGTATGCAAACATTTTATGTACTATAAAGTAGAAGTAGAATGTTCTTTAAATTGGAATCATTCTATGGTATGTAAACATTTTATGTACTATAAAGTAGAAGTAGAATGTTTTTTAAATTGTCTTTTCTTTTCAACTCTTAATATCATGGCAAAAAAACAGACGAAGTTAGATGATCTGAAACAAACCTGTGTAACTCTCATCATCATCAGATAAAGGCACCTCTCTTTTTAGTAGCAATTCCAACTCCTCTGTTTCTGCTACATCCACTGGACGCTCCCCATGTTTGTTAGCTTGGAATGGATTTCCACCATGACGAAGTAACAGTTTCACTATCTGTAATATTAAACAGATTACAGCATTTCAACCATTCTCTTAATAACAATCATATAATCATTCTGCCTCATCCACTGTCTACACTCTTCAAATCTATTCTAAATCATGATTATTCATTTCAAGTACCATTTTAATTGCCAACTCCCTCCACCTAATGACCTTATCTACTACAAAGAAATTTAAGGTGGCTTATTATAGCGCTAACTCTAACAGTTTTCTTATTGTTTCATCATATATTAAATACCATGTGCCTCTTAGCAAGCACTGCTCCCAGTTCTGCAGGTCAATCAATGAACAACATTAACAAGTTCCCTGGCCTCTTGGAATGTATATTCTAGGAGTTTGAAAAGAAGCATTTCTTTTTTGCTCAAAAATAGTATCACTATCGATATTCCTAATCTTATTCTTTTCCAAGTTTCCCAAGAATTTACACTATTATTAACTGACAGAGATTTACTTAGAACTAACGAAGCTTAAACTTCAAGGACCTCACTTTCATGGACTCTTACAAAACCCTGTTATCTAATTTTGTATTCATCATTTAATAATGTTTCTGAAAGCTGATTACAGAACTGAGGTTACCAGATCAGGGGAGGGAACACAACAGACTATGGTAGTAGACTATAGGTGTCTTGGTAGTGGGTGCAGTGTGGTAACACCACCCGAGAAGGGAGATCCTATGCTTCTAATATACAAATGATACAAACCAATGTTACCTCAATAAAGATAAAAAATGAATTAGAAAAAAAACAAAGCATTTTTTAAAGAAGCCCTCATTTTTCACACCAAATTATGAAAGCTCCAGGCTCCACAAAACCAGGATCTGCCTAGTCAACCATGATTTTAATTCTTTTGTATTTTGCTTCTTATTATTCTCTTCCTTTCTCTATTTTAAAATTTATCTTGAATGACTCCTTTAGAAGCCAGTATGTCCACTTCAAGTTTCTTTTACCCTAAAATAATGGTAATAAGAAAATGAAACAGAGTAAACAAGAAGCTGGTCAAACTCATATTCCCCTTCCTCTAGCTAAATTTCTCTTCTTTCCTTCAGTCAGGTTCCTGAAAAGATGTTTACCCTTGCAACCTTGTCTTCAATTGGCCCTTCATTCTTCTACCTTCAATATGTTACTTTCAATCCTATGAAAGGAATCTTTTATCATCTATGAAGACCTAAGTTCAAGACTATCCCTAAGGATCTGTCCTATACCACTGTCTCATGCTCTAGCCCAGAGTGGAAATCCTACCCACTCTGACTGAATGTGATGACAATTACATAATCCACTCATTCATTCCCATTCTGTTGTTTGCTCTTTCTCAGCCTTTTTAAGCTCCAAATCCAAATATCCAAATGTTCACTGGATACATCCAACTGAACATACTTGTATTTCAATACAATAGCTGAAACCAACAGGTCTGAAATGGAGTACACAAACTTATTTATTTTTATTTGGTCACATCACATAGGTGGCCAAGTGCTATTAATTCTGCTTTCTTATTATCTCCTCATTTTGTTCAATTTTCATTGACATTGGTGTTTTCTATTATATGTAATTCTATAATGTGACTTATTAACACATTTTATTGCTTATTCAGTGTGATCAGTTTTTGTTTTTTTTAATTCCCAACACATAATCTATGATATTTTCTGGCACTTACAAAATACATAGCTTTTTAAAAGAAACAATATTAAACAAGATGCTGTAATTAAGAAATTCTAACAGATTACAGTACTTAGGAATAATGAAGATTCACAATGAATTAAATAATTAAAAATTCATACTAGACTATGAAAGAATAAACTATCAATGCAGAAAATCTGAAATGTAAGTATATGAAAACCAAATTATTATTTTCTGTTCATGTTTTATTCTCCTTTTTCAAAATTAAATTATTATGCTTATGATTTTAAAAGATCAACTAACTTTCCAAGCTACCGGTAAAGAATAATTGTCCCTGATACTTAGATACATATACTTAAGTAACAGACTTAGCTTGCTGCTTCCGTACTTTTCACTTTTAAGCATTGTTTCTTGTCTTTCAAGGGAATATGTGGATTCAATTCTGTCACCCACCATCACTACCTTTCTCCCCATATACATACACATTTCTTTCTCCTAACTTTACAACACAGTTATGTAATGTTCTTGGTGCAGTCAGGATTAATATAAAGGTTGAGCAAAGTAGTAATCAATGACTAAATTTCCATTCTTCCACTTTGTTTTCCCCAATGTAGTTAATTATCTTAATTTTTCTTTAGTTCACTTTTCCACATATTCATTCTTTTTTTCCCCCAAGATTTATTTATTTATGCATACAAGAGCTGGGTGTAGGCCAGAGGTGCAGGGGAAGGAGGGGGTAAGAGGGTTCACCAGAGACAGAATGGGGAGCAAAACAGGTGGATCTACTGAAAGACACTGCTGAGGGGAGCAGTGGGTGAGACAGGAGAGGTCTGCTGTGCCATGTGGGTCAGCTCCCCGGCCAGGGATCGAACTCATGCTGCAATGGCTGCTGATAGTGTCCTAGTGCTGAGACTTAACCCCCTTGTGCCACCAGGGAAGTCCTGCATATTCATTCTTAATTCATCCAGTATTCTGCTACAAGTGTAGATGTCTCCAATTTACTATAGTGTCATCCATCCATCCATCCATCCATCCATCCATCCATCCATCCATCCATCTATCTTTGCTGTTAGAGACTCTTCTCTCCAAGCCTTCTAACTTGCTTTACAATAACTAGCTGCTCTCTAGATGTGCTTCCCAGTTGTCATGTTGGTATCTCCCTTTACCTGATTATCCCAGAAATACTCTTCCCCTAATTTTACGTTGGATTCTTCATATTTTCTTTCTGGGTTTATTTCCTCATTTTATTGAATCACAACTCCAGAAGACTCCTGAGAAGTAGCAAGTATTTTGAAAATTTTGCAGGTCAGAAAATACCTTTATCCTATCCTCCCCTTGATTATGTTTGTATGTAGAATAATTTTCCATCTAATTCTGAAGCCATCATTTATCTTCTAGCTTCTAGTGTTATTACTGAAAATTTCAGTGCCATTCTGATTTTTTTTGATGCTTAGCAAAAGAATTTTTTTGAGGTTTCGATTCTGATTTTTTTTTACCTTTGTATGCAACTTGCTTTTTTCCCTCAGTAAACCTGAGGACATTCTTTGCCCCATTATTCAGAGGTCCAAGAATAATGTACCTTAGAATTGGTTTTTCTACATCCACTGCACTGAGCACTCAACTATGCTTTCAATCTGAAAACCTATGTTCCCTTTAGTTCTGGGAATTTTTCTGAAATCCTGATGTCCACATTTTCACTGTCCACATTTCAAGAACCCTTGTTAAGACACTGGATATCCTGAATTGAACTTATTTATTTAAAGATTTACCTATTCATGCATACAAACTGGGGTAGAGACCAGAGGCATGGGGCAGCAAGAGGGTTCACCAGAGACAGAGTGGGGAGCAGAACAGGCAGATTGACTTAAGTACACTGATGAGGGGAGGGAGGGGTGCGCCATGTGGGAATCTACCTCGCGCCGGGTGTCAAACTGAAGTACACTGCTGAGGGGAGCAGGGGCCAATGCAGGAGAGGTCTGCCGGGCCATGTGGGAATCTCCCCGGCTGGGTGTCGAACTGGCATCACCTCTGCCGACAGCTCAACAGCGCAGAGCCTAACCACTGTGCCACCAGGAAGGCCCTCCTGAAGTAAACTTTTTGCTCGCTTCTCCTTCAGCTCTGACTTTCTGTATCCTATCACTGGGAATTATCCTCAACTTTATCTTCAGCTCCCATTTTTCATCTGTGACATTATTTTTAGTTTCCAAGAGATTAAAAAAAAAATCCTTGTTTAATACATTTGAGTTCTTGGTTTCATAGTGTAAAAAGGTGGTCCCCCAGAAAAAGGGTGTGTTCCAGGTTTCCTGCCCCACCCAAGGGAGGGTGGAGCTGAGCAGGAGAGATATGAAGCTGGAGAAGAGAGGAGGGACACAAGACACAATGGACTGGAGAAGGAAGGAAGCAGGATGGAGGCCAGAAGAGGCACAAGGAGCAGAGAGACATGTAAATAAGCTGCACTGGCCTGGACCGTCTGAAACAGATGTGGGTGAGAGACTTGTGGGGAGGTTGACTATGGCGACGTTGATCTTGGTTTTGCTTTTGCTCTTTTAACTCCCAGAATTGTCTGGCTGTTTCTGACCCTTTTCTATGGGTCCCTGCCAAAAGGTGTTTCAGACTTGTGGCAGGCTTTCGGGCCTTGCTGTGGGCCAATCCCATTTGGGTGGACTTTTACCCACAGGGGTTGGATAACATTGGGTGCTTGACTTAGAACTATGTTCTTTGTCTCTTTGGTATTGTATTAAAGTTTGTTTCCACAAAAGGTCTTCTATGTTTTGATTGATACGGCAGATGGCAGAACCTATTTTGAGTGGGCAGGCTTGGAGGGGTTCCAGGGGTGCCCCTCTCCCTGCCCTGTAACAACAGCAACAATAAATCTTAAGATAATTTTTTTTCTGAAGGTCCTCTTAGTTCCTCTGTCTCTCTGAGTTCCTTTTGTTTTAGCATTTTTTTTTTTTTTTTTTACTCTTTTTGGTGTTTGACTTCCATATTAGAAAGTTTTCTTAAATGCCAGGCAATCTCTAGCTGTCCACTTTAAGTAATACAGTGAAAGGTTTACTGAAAGTTTTGTAGGCATGGATAGGATTTACTGAAAGATGGAATTTATGCTGGTGTGATATTCCAGGATTATTTCATCAGAACTTTCAATCTTTCAACTTATACCTAGAACCTGAAGCTATACTGTCAGCATTTTGGTTGTTGAAAGAAGGCTCCTTGTTCAGTATGTCTTATTTTACTTACACTTATCCTAGGAAATAAACCCAGTATCATCTGCCAGGATGGGAGAGGTAGTCACATGGTTGTGCGGAATTATAAGGGTCAAAAAGATTTTGTGATCCAATTGTTTTGTTTTCAAATCTGTCCTAGCAGGCACTTCCAGAAGCAACTAATGTCATCAATTCCTGAGTTTTAGTTTTTCTGACGTTCTGTGTAAGAGCGATTTTGATTTCAATTTTCTTGAATTTCCGAAATCAAGAATTGGTGAATTGACCTGTGGGCCAAATCAAGCCTGTGTAATAACAGTTTATAAATTCTTGTAAAATGATTGTTATAGGTGAAGTACAGAGGAGGAGAGAGGAAGAGAAGAAAGGAAAGATTAGGGAGTGAGGAGGCAGCATGTGACCTGCAAAATTTAGAGTATTTACTATCTGACTTTACACAGGAAAAGTTTGCGAAACTCTGTTTCAGGTCAATAGCCACTCATTCTTCTAATTTCCACCTCCCTAAAATACTAGTTTTCTTGTTTCTCCTTGGGGTTCTGTGTCAGTAGTGAAAAACTTAGGTGATTATAAATTAAACTGAAGTGAACATCATTGTAAGTACCATTTGGGGGCTTATTTCCCTATGTTAGAGAAATATTTTGCAACTATGTGTGTATTTAGACACTTGTACTCATAGAAACATGTCTTAGTCACAAAATATAATTCTTTAAAATTATAGTTAGGAGCCAGAAAATCTTTACGTTATCACATTTAAAAGAAAACTATTCATCTTTGATAAATGATCTACACCACTTTATAAAAGGGCAAAAGGCACAGTATTTAATTCCAATGGAAAGAGAAATGTACCCTATATGTTGTCAGGTCTTATGGATTAAGTCTTTGGCATTCTGTATCCTCAGTCAGTCATTCATTCATTCATCCATCTTACATATGCACCTATACATGCATCCAGGCAGAATTTATTGAGTGCTTCTATGTGACAAGCAGGGCTCAATAACAGAAAATAATACAAAAAAGCTACAAGCATAGTACTCACAGTAGAGTGCAGGAAAGAGACAAGTGTTATCAGTAAAAAGTTAATGTAGTAAATGTAATCATATAGGTACAACAAATTGCCATGGAAGCAAAAAGGAGCAGTCTAGTGGTAAGCAAAGACCAGTTTAAGAAAAGTTTGATTTTTGATTTTTCTTCAAAATTAGAAACTCTTTGCGAATCATGAAAAATACCTTATAGAAAAATGTAAATTAGAAAAATAACATTTGTAGTTTACAAATTTTAGTTTCTAAAACATTTGGATATATTTGAAAAATAGCAGTGTACAGGTGGTGTTAACAATCTTTTTTAATTTGTTTTTATTTATTTATGCATACAAGAACTGGGGTGTAGACCAGACATGTGTTTGTGGGGGGATAGTGTGAGAGGAGTCACCAGAGTGGGGAGCAAAACAGGCAGATCTACTGAAATATACTGCTGAGGGGAGCAGTGGGAGAGACAGGAGAGGTTTGCTGCGCCATGTGGGTCAGCTCCCTGGCCACTGCTCTGTTTAGCCCACTATTCCCCTGAGCAATGTATTTCAGTGGATCTGCCTGTTCTGCTCCCCACTGTCCTGGTGAATCCTCTCACTTCCTGCACCTCTGGCCCAGAGCCCAGTTCTTCAAAGCAAAAAAATATATATATATATATAAAAATCTTACAATAAAATAATTCTTTAAAAGTAAATAGAATATAGGTGAACTAATCAGGCAATGAGTGAACATGACACGAGATCATATGACCAAAAAGTGAAGTGAGTTACTCAACACTGAATTTATCTTTTGAAAATGTGCATTAATGCTTTTTCTGTAATACTTACATCTCTGTGTCCACTACTAGCAGAATCATGTAGTGGAGTGTCATCATCTAATCCTTGTGTGTTAACATCTGCTCCGGCTGCTATAAGTATCTTAGCAACATCGTAATATCCAACGTTGCACGCTTCATGCAATGGTGTCCAACCTAAAGTCAAAGTATTAATTTAACATATGACTCACTTGTACTAGTTCAACATATACGCTTTTCATATACATATTTAAGTGGCATTATCTATTCTAACTGTTCATAATACAGAGGGAAAAGCAGTGACAAAGACACTACTAAAAATAGTTACACATCATCAATTTTATTTTATTTTTTTGTTTCTATTTTTTAATTTAATTTAATTTACATCCTTTACATTTTATGTATCCCCTGTAAGTTTCCCACCATCAGTTCACCCGTGCACCATTACCATAGTCCCTTGTGCTCTTTTCCCCATTTTGGTCCCTCTTCCTCCCCGTCCCCTGCAGAATGTCTTATTTGTAGTTGCCTGCTAGCTTTTGTTTTTGATTTGAAGCACCACCAATTTTACAAAAGGTTCATTTGTGATAATATATTTCCACTGGGACTAAATGATTTCACAAAAATAGTAAACATTAAAGCTTATCCAATAAATATAATCTTGTGGTGATTTATAATTATCTGCACTATGGAAAAAAGTTTAAAAAGGAGATAAAATATTAATAAGCTTGTAAGAGGTCTTTCAGTAAAGAAAACCCCCTATGTTTTAAGAGTTTTCATCTGTTAAACTGATAGTCTTTTCTGAACTTAGTATTTATTTTAAAATTTATTTTATGAAATAAATTTACCACTTTAAAGTTACTTTTAGAATCAAGTTATATACACATGAAAAAGAAATTAAAAAATATAAAAAAATACAAAGAAAAAAAGCATTACACATAACCCCACCATCCAAATATAGTAATTGAAAAAAATCTACATATTTATAATTTTAAAACAAAAGCAAGAAGGCCATTTAAACTGCTGTTCCTATTCACTACAGTGAAAGTAAGATCGGCCCTTTCCTCAACTCACACCTAATAAATTAATTCTACATGTATTGTAATATGGCTAAATGTTAAAATACAACAAAAACAAAATTTGGAAATAAGAAAATATAGGGGTATAGTTTTATGACACAGGGCATATGTCTTCTTAAATAAAATACCGAAGAAAGAAATCATAAATCTATAAACTAATTGATGATGATCACACGAATATTTAGAATTTTAGCATAATAACACTAAGGAATATTCAAATATGGTCAGATAACAAAAATATTTTCTTATTTGATAGAGAATTAAAATCTACACAAAACAAAGTTCTTTTAAATAATACCCAACCACAAGAAAAGTGGGCCAAGGACTATCTCTGGAAGTCATACAATACATATAAATTTATAACATGCAAAAGAAATATTCTCTGTCATAAAGATTAAGGAAATTAAGACATTTTCTCATTTATCAGATTGTTAATAACAACATCCAGTTTCAGTGATGATGTGAAAAGGAATCTTTCATATACTCTTGATGGTAGTGTAAATTGATGAATTGGCAAGGGGGAGGCACTTGTCTATATTATAAAAAATTTCAAATATCCATTTTCTTCAATTTAGAATTTTCCTCCACTGAAATACTTCCGTAAGTATACATATGCACAAATATTTTTACTAGAGTGTCCACTGAAGTACTGTCCATGGAATCTCTATTATACAACATTATGCAGCTCTTAAAATGAAGCAGAACTACCAAATGCACTATAAGGCATTAGGTAAAAAAGGCAGGTTACAAAACTATAGACAGATATATAGATGGAGTGATTTCACTTGTCCAGAAGGTCTATATAAAAATAAATAGCCATAATATATGAGATAACAAAAATGCACAGAAAGTATAGCTTCCAAATTGTTAATAATAATTTTATGGAAAAGGAAAAAACTTGGGGGATATAACAGATGGATAGTGTCATATATAAAATTAAAGCAAAAGTCTGTATTGTTTCCTACATGTTTACTGCTTGACTTCTTTAAAGAAAGAATGTACTGGCAAGGTAGTGGAGTAATTAAAATGAAACAAACAATGCTACCACTCTCTTTAGTTCTCATGTTCAAGTTAATGAGTATTCTTGGAAAGACTTGTAAATTTGACAGCACTATACTGGTTTGTTGGAAAAGTCATGAAGTATTTTTTCTATGTAAAAATGCATTATGACTTTTCGGACAACCCAATACAACTCAAATTCATCTAGACTATAAGCTAACTGTGTAAAGAATTATTTAGTAACATGTCAACTGTACTAAAGGCTTAATATTTTAAAATGTGAGTAATTATTGACACGGGACCAAAGCAAAGATCAGATTTGCATGTACATCTCCAAAACAGATTTGTAATCAAGTACATTTTTAGAGCTTTCATTTCAGCAAGAGGAATACCGAGTAGATAATATTTTAACCAAACTTTCAGTTCCTACATGTTTGTAATCACCAACCTTACCTGCAAAATCTTTCACATTCACATTTGCTCCTAAACTTATTAATTCTTTGACTTGTTTCACATCTCCTCGAATAGCTGCCATGTGTAAAGGAGTTTCACCACGTTCATTTCTTTTGTTAACTTTATCTTTTTGTCGAGATGAAGAACTGGGCGTTTTCTTTTGGGATGGTGTTGTTTGTGATGGATGATTTGGTGTGGAATCTGTAAGAAAGAAGATAGTTAACAAAAGATCTAGGCTAATTGTTTTGTACATTCATTTAATGGCTTTTAGAAGGAACCAATCTAAGTGCAGACGACAGACAGATTTAAAAAAACCTGTGCAATATACACTCAACAGAATACTACTAAGCAAGTAAAACAGAGGAGACAGTATCTTTTGGGACAAAATGAATGGTCCATGATGTAATTATGCAAATGAAATAAGTAAGAAAGTGAAAAACAGATATAGGATGGTTTTAGCTATTTAGAGAAATAGAAGTAACCCAAAAACACATACCAACAATGCACAGCCAAAACGAGTTCTTCGGGGAAAAATATACTGGTTACCAGAAGGGGGAGGAAGAGGATGTTAAGAAGAACAAGGGAAGGAAGGGCATCGACACAGGAAGTTAATTGTTTTATGGAGAGTGAGTGAAACATGGGCATTTATGGAAGTATAAAAATGTAATCCAAAAGTTACACAGATATGTAAATTACTGACAAAAAATATATAAAGGTCTTTAGAGGCGATATACTAATTTCACAGAATGGAGAGTATCTTCTCACCCTAACAATCCAAAACTTGATTTGGATGATCATTAATTTCACCCAAACACACAGAGTAAATCTTCCTTCAGGGTCATCATGTATTGCATAAGTTAATTTACAAAAAATGTTTTATTCTGTAAATTTAAAAAAATTGGCTTAAAATGATAATAAAGTATCAAACATGTACCTTAAAAATGTTTACTCAATGAACACTTTGATAGACGGCAAAAAAAAAAAAAAAGGATTTTCATGGCATATGATGTGTTATTCTAAGAAAATTAGCTTGTTAAACTTCTTAAAAACAAAAGGAACATATTTTTTAACTCATACAATTGGCAAGGAATTAAAATAAAAATAGCATTATCTGAAATGGCAATGAGAGTAACTTAAAAAAAATATTGAATATCAATTAATGGGGAAAAAAAAAAAAAATCCTAAACGTCAAGTAAGACATCTTGATGTTTCAAATTTTCCATTCTAGTTCTATATATTAATATAAAAGTTGAAAATGAAAAGAACTGCAAACAGTACAATAGAGGTTCCTGGCAAATAAAAACCAGTTAAGAGATAGAAGTCTTCCCATATAAGTATTAAATAGGACTCAGAGTCAGTATTTTACCGAAATATTTAAAGTTTTAACATGTTGAATATCTTTAATTTCAGTAAATAGTGGCAAAGTGGTAGAATAAACAAAACAACATGTCATACTTTTAAAAAGCAGTAAGCCCTAACATGTTTTTATTAGTGAAAGATAGTACATACACTCATACTTAAATGGAAAGTGTGATACATAGAAACTTTATGAATTTTACCATGTTGTCCCATTTTTAAAGAAGAGTTAGTTAATATAGGGAAAGTTTGTTACAGGGCAGCCCCGATATAAATGGGGTGCCTGTCTGTGGGTTCTCACCCGTGCGCTTAAAAGGGACTTATAAGACCCAACTGCAGACACACATAATAAAATTAATAAAAGGGTTTATTTACAAAAAGGGAAGGAAAAAAAAAGAATAAATTGGTGAATGCATCCTACCAGTTCCGCTGAGCTAAAATCTTAATGGCACACTCAAAAACCTGGCAATCCACAACCACGAGCAATAGCCCCCCTCCAAGCTCACAGGTCTGGTTTTTAAATCCCAAAACCACTGCTTAACTCCACCCTTAGTCCTTAGCATCCTTCCTTCGGTGATGATGGCATTCTGGGATTTGTAGTAGTCGTAGGTGTCTTGGCTCTCTCTGGCTTGAGGTGGGGGTGGGTCCTGGGACACTTCTCTTTCCTGAGGACCACCCTCTTACAAGTTCAATAGAAAAATTGTGTGTTTTTCAAGGCATTTCAACAGGGTTTCTGATGTTACACAGTTGACATAAAGATTTGATTTCAGAGCCAAAAGAAATTTTTCTCTAGACAAACATGACTTATTTTCTGGTATCAGTTAATGAGAACTATAAACTAAATCTTTTTTATTTTGTGTTGTCAGATGCCAGAAAACATCGATAAAATGCTTAATAGTAATAACTATCTCAGCCCAGCTGTCTCCATTTTATCCACTTTTTTACTTTTTAGCTCCTTTTGATAAATTAACAGGTTTGTTTGGTTTTAGTTTTGACCATGTTGGTAGGTCATCTTCAACTATTTTCGAAAGGTACAATATATGAATGAGCACAGACATTTGCACACACGACAAATGTGAAATGAAATACAAATGTGAAATGTAAATGTGAAATGAAATACAAATTTACATAGTCTACTGCAGAGAGATTTCCTTTTTGAAGTAACTTAGTAGATCTATAGCAACAAAGATTGGACCATATACTTGCTTCTAAAACTACTAAAGAGGCAAGATTACCAGTTTATCAACAGGGTGCTAGTGAACTGAAGAGTAAACTATAAACCTAGAATTAGGCTTTACAGGAACTGGGATAAAAATTCTTCAGTAAGGCAAAATGAATACAGTTCTACAATAAATTTCTCAAACTGATCGATCCATTTCTAAATTACTCATTTCAGTTGACAAAAATTTACTGACTGTCCACTAAGGACAAAAAGATCCTGCTCTTGTATACCTTCTCATCTAGTCAAGATTACAGGTAATAAACAACTGTCGTATAAACAAATGTAAAATTACAAACTTGTAAGAAATTTTGATTTAATCCAAGAAAGAATAAAAATTTAAACTAACTAAGAAATGACTGTTAAGTCAAGACCAGCATCATTGGAAGGAAACTAAGAATATACATGAACTCAATGATGGTGTCACCTGGACTGTTATCTCTTGCGGTCATCTGCATAAGAAGTGCCATCTGCTTTCGTTCTGAGAGTGGATAACCAAAAAGAATGCTAACTGGTGTGGACTTCTTATTTCCAGCTTCTTTTTTTGTTTTCTTCTTTTCTGGACCTTCTTTCTCTGGAATTATTAATAAATATGTAAGAAGATGAAACAAATGTAGGCACTCAAAAACGAACGTTAAGATTTTAAAAAAAGAGATGTTACACAGGTACATATGAAATGTATATAATATGAACAAGCAATAATAGCCAGACAAAAGAGCATTAGACTTATACAACTTTCTTCCTGAATGCTTTGAAAAAATAAAAATCCTATTGTTTTCAGAAAATCTGTAATATTTGGAAATTTACTAATAGTAAAATTCGTACCTTACTGTAGTGTTTATTCAAAATTTAACTTCTTCAGTAACATTTCAAACATTCCTTAGTGTTATATCTTAAAACTTTCATTCACTATTTTATTCTTAATTACTGCTAAGCTTTTCTAACAATGTTCCTTCAAATTACTTCCCTAATTTCATTAATGATTTGTACAGTCCTTTAAGGAAATAAGTATTTGAGACAAGTTTCATCACACAGAGTAATTACGGATATAAAAAAGCACTAAACTGCTTTATTGTGGTCACAGGACGGCTGAAAATGGAATATTAATCAAACCTGAAAATGAGCAAGTTAAAGATTCTATGTGTGTATGTTGGGGGAAGGAAGGGGAAAGGTAGGGGGAAATAAGAGATCCTGCAAAGATCCAAAAATGTCTAAGGACTTTTTAAAAAGTACTGGATTCATCCTAAGTCGGCTCTCAGATTTAGCTGTATGGGAAATTCTCTGGCAATATAGACAATGTTTTCCATTAAATGCTAGAATGTTTAGACAGAACTAGATTTCACAGGCCAAAGAAATACAGACTTCTTTCTTTAACTTCTCTGGGAGTTTATCAATTATGCAGTGGATTAATGGAGCAATTCAGGTGATCCTGTACAAGCTAATACAGATGGCCCACCTATAAATTATTTTCTTAGGAAACCCCATATAAATATATGGGATTTACTAACCAGGTTCAATAGTTTCTGTAAAGAGGGCTGCAATAAAAACAAGTGGAAAAGAGAAAAAAATTAATAGAAAAAGGAAAGCTTTACAGGTTTTTCAGATAGATGTGGGCAGTAAGTAGACTACAGTAGGATACAAATATTTATTAATCTAGAAAGTTTCAAAAAACTTAACAAAAATTTGATTTCAATTATTATCATTAAGACTTAAGAACAAGAAACAGGAATTCTTCCAGTGTACCACTTAGCTAATCAGGATAAATTAGGATGTCAAAAAAATTAGTGGTTCTGATATTTAAATTCTGCTGCCAACAAATCACTTAAAATTCAATAGCTCCTAAAAATGTTCACTTTGTTGATAACTGATTTCTAGTAATAAAACAAAAATGTCATGATTTAGGTAAGTCAGCCTTTAATAAGTTCTAGTATGTTCTTTTATTTCCATATTTCTAATTTCATTATTTAATGATTCAATTTAATGTAAATTCAGTTTATATTGAACTTTATCTAAATTATCACTAAAGTTATTATAAAGCCCTAAATAAGTCTTCTGGAGAAACCTATTTTTGGAAACAAGTATTTTCTCCTAATAATGTTCTTATATGCCCTTGTTCTCTAGTATTTAATGAGGAACCACAATTGTTTTAGTGAATTTCCAGCTGAACAACACATTTTTAAATATAATGAATGTACTTCTTTGCCTAAAATGAAAATATTTAATAGTATAAAAATTTTACAGAAAGTACAAAAGATGTTTTAAGAAAAATAAATCTAGTAGTTGGAGTAAGCAAAATAAAGAAAAACAGGACTATCTAGCCTTAAAATATTTTCTGAAATGTTGGGGAAAATGACTTTTATTTCATCACTTGCACAATAAGTGTTTTGTTTTAGTTGAATTTGAAACATCTTGTTTTAAAAAGAACATGCTCTAAAGACATATATAATAAGTTTATTGAAAAAAGTGAGACATTGTGAGTTAATTAGAATTCCATGCTACCAAATGATCAAAGATATAACTATTGCATTCTGGAAAAGAATGAATAAACAAATTGGACATATCACAAATATTCAAACAAAAATCCAAATTAGACACTAGCATCCATTTTGAGCTCTATTTCTTCTTTAGCTGAGTCACCATCATTTGTCTGAATTCATGCTTTACATGAGATAGGAAAAGTAGTGAACCACAGCTACTGTAACATAGCTAGGTTAGAAATAATTACATACCAGTTTCCAAAACTGAAATGTTACATCAACATGTCCCAAAGTGTATTTTTTAAGTTTTAAAGCATTCAATAAGACTTTGACTATTTAGCATCTACTCCATGAAGAACTTGGTTTTTTTTCTTACCTATCATAAGTAAAAAATGATCACATATCATATATTTGGAAAAGTTAATAGGCTCAGTGACTGAAATGTGCATTTATTTGCCCTGATAATGGGTCAGAATTGTGAAATTTAAACACAGGGATAATGACACGTGCTCATTTAGCACAGTTTACTATAGACTTGAAATTCCACTCAATTACCCTTGTGATTTTTAAAGAAAAGTCCAAGTGGTTTACTTAAGACTTATGAAAAAAAGCAAGATGGGCTTTTTAGCAATCTAACCTATTTCAAGGTTCAGAGAATCCTCAAAAATACAGCGATGTCTCAATCATATAATCTTGAAAATTAATGCCTTCTTTTCAAGTCTTGTCAGAAGAGCCAAAAGTTCAACATAACCGCATGTTAATTAAGTGTAGAGTTTATTAAGAAAAACACAGAATTGTTTTTCTTGGGGAACTGGTTCACAAACTTAGCAGTGTCACAAAAACCAAGGGATATAACACATTTTCCCATAAAGCAGATACTATATAAATAATGAAACAAAGAAAGTACAGTTTAAATACAGATGAAGATAATTAAATGAATCATGTTTAGAATACTTCAGAAAAAAATATTGCCATTACGCTCTGCTTCTAAAGTATCTACATGGGTATCCAACAGTTGGGTGCTAATATCTTAATTCTCAGCAAAGGTATTCAGATCATAGAAGGCTTTATCGTGTAGCTCTTTCAGGTGTTCCCTGGCATGTAGGAATTCCATTTAAGGGAAGTACACTTAACTTTACAGTAACTGTAGCTCTTTTAAATTTAATTCTAATTGTAAGCCTGCCTCTATCTCTCAATTTTGATATCCAAATACTATTATCAGCTTAAGTAACAGCTTTCAGACTAATTTTAAGATCTATTGTTTAATACCACTCCCACCCAATCTCACAAATTTATAAAATAAAAAGTATATCAGAGACAGAAGGTTTATTTCAGTTTTTATAAGTAAATGTTGTATGCTGAAAGTACACTTAGATAACAAGAAAAAATATTTACATTTTAAAAAGTTCTAAGATAAGAATGTCAATTCATTTTTTAAAAGGAGAATCAAACACTTTAATATGTTTTCACATACAAGAGAATACCTTTATTTTAAAATGACAGTATATTTACATATTTTCTTGTATTCTCTCTGGACCAATTATGAAGCACAATAGCTGGTGCTATAGTAATAGACAAATCCCAACAGTCAGTGGTAATGGTATTTCTCTAGGCAACGTCTAGGTATTTCAATACACTATTAGATTCAACATGGGCAGCATTCAATAAAGACTAAAGAGTTCAATAAAAAAAAATTAAGTGTTTTTAAAAAACATTGTGTGACTGAAGAGTAAGTTGACAATGTCTATCAAAATCAATACACTTGGTTTATCTTATGAAGGGTATAATGACCTTTGGTATCTTCCCAAAGAGGCTGATGTACTGCAAGGGTTGCCTTTCACATTGTTTTCTAATGCAAGCGATGCTGTTTAAGACCTGAGTGGTGGTACACAGAATATGCTTATACTGCCCATCTACATTGCATGCATTGGATACGATACACTGGATATTTCAAACAAAATTGGATCTCATGTAGTTCACTCATTCAACCAAGGATAGCTATATGCTGGTTTGGAAAGAAGTTATTTATAGTACAATAATTAACTGTAAATGTGACAGAAACCACTGGCTAAACAGGAGCACCTGATAATCTAATTACCTGAGTATGTCCTGTAAGAAGACATAAGTCTCTCCCCCCAATTTTCACTTGTATGTCCTGGATCTGAATCTACAGAATGAGAGAGAGACAGAAGAAAAGAAAAAGCACACGAAGGGAAATGCAGAATTCAACAAACCAACATTATTTAAGAGATCACTAGTATTTAATGATCTATCATCATTTTCCCAAAAGACTATTTTTAAGGTAAAGCCAAAAGTACAGTTAAAACACAGGTTTGGCCAATACCTAAGATTTCAGTTTCTTCAATAGGAATACTGAAGTTGAAAAGTAAACCATGTAGTTTGCAATAATATTACTGATGCTTGTACTGATATTACTGATGTTGCTTAGTAAAACGTATCGCCCTTGAGACTATTTTTTTTTGGTTTATGAAAAATGATCAAAAAGGGAGTATGTTACTGTTTTTCTACTTAGGGTTTGTCTTTAGAACACTTGAAAAATGGTTTGAATCACCTTTTTTGTTGAGTGTCAAAACTACTCAGAAGACAACAGAACACTCTGCACTGTGGTATTATTCTAGACTACAGACCTTTCTATAAATTATAAACATTTTCAAACAGTATGAATTACCACAATGATCACTACATGAAAGTTCTCTTGGAAAGAAAGTAGCTAAATTGAAACCAGGCTGATTAGCTGAGAATATGAAATTCTGCCTAACAGTTGATGACAGAGAAATAAGAATGTGGAAAATAGACTTTGGTAATGTGGCCAGAGCAGATACTGTTTCTCGCGAACAATATGCCAGATTATTCTAACCTTCATATTCTTAATTTACTGACATACAGTTTTCTTTCTGAGATTATCATTAAAGAAATTATTCATGAATTCAGTTAGGTATAAGAAAACAAAAGTTTTGGAAGAAAATAACTTTCGATGACAAGTAACACCTAAACATAGTATTTCAGAATTTTAAAGATGTATCTGAAAGTTCAATTATGAGAGAGTTCACTTAACTGAAAGGAGAATCCATTAATAACATTTAAACCAATTCTGAAGTAAACAGAATAAGCCTTTCAATGAACATATTTCAAAACAGAACACATAAGTTATTAACTAGAATAATTACAAGAAGTACATCTCATACTTCATTTAAAGATAAAAATATTTTTGTGTTGATTTTCCTACATCACTTTATTTTGGCCCCTGCAGTTCTCCCACACTTTAACACCTGTGAACCACCTGCCCTTTCCTTTATGTTCTTCCCTTCCCTGTTGTGACCTCTCTCCCACTTCCTCCCCTGATATATACCTCAGATATATGGTTGGCTTGCAAGTTTTATTAAAGACAAAAAATTTTAAATGGCGTCCATAGGTTGCAAAGCAAAGAAAATGTGGCACTCAATAAGTTGTGCCAACATATCAAATTAAATGGACTGTAGAAAACAAACTATATTATGTGAGGGATTAAAGCACAGTGGATAAATTTTTAAATTATATTCATTAAAGTAAGTGTAATAGTCTATCCAAGTCTTCCACTGGCGTATTCAACTTGACACCATACACTCCCTGCCTTTGTTCAAATAAGTATGCCTACATGTGGGGCATTTGAATGTATATTCTATAAATATTTAATTCAGGAGCTGAAAAATTTAAAGCTTCCACACACTGTGCCTTTACTCAAGCACTTCTTCCTTCCACGCTCTAATAAGACTAGACTATAAGGAGACTGCAGCTACCTATTAGGTTTTTGTAAAATGATAATGCTCAATAGAGCAATTATCTCTCCATTTCTTTCTTTTTTTTTTTTAAGGTAAGACAAGCACTGCATTAAGAAGTCATTTTTTAAAGTTAATGCTCTGTTTTGGGATATAGAAAAATAACAAAAACACAAGAATGATTAAAAGGTATTACACATTATGTTTAAAAATTTTTATAATAAAATATGAGGAGGAGAGATGGGAGCAAACCTTTAATATCTCCATGAAATGACTGAAAAGATCACTGTTCTTATTAAGCCAGGTACTGATTTTATTTGCTATTTTAACCGTCACCAAAAAAAAAATTTGTTCTCTTTTAAAAAAAACTCTTCTCTAAAGTTGCCTGAGTCATATTCATAAATAGGGTGAGTCCATCTAAAGACTCAGAAAACTAGAACTCGTAAGGGCTGATTAACAGAAAAGATTTCATTAAAAACATGCTCTACAACTGCCATAATGAACTTTGGGAACAGATCATACCAAGTCCATTTGGGTTTTCTTATATATCGCCTTATTTACATAATGCCAAAGGAAAAATTCAGCAAGCAAATAAATAGTGGTTACTGAGAGGTACTTTGAAAAAGTGAAGAATGTGGTGTTTTTCTACTTACTTAAACATACAAACTAAATCAAATACTACTACTGATTTACTTCTACAGGATATCAGATCTATTAAGTTTAAAGAAAATGGTATGTGTTCCACTGCTATTTGAGTTTAGAGATATGTATGCACTGCTGGAGGCTTTGTAGCTAGATAAAATAATCTTGGAGAAATACACAGATATATTTGACCTTTTTATTCTGTAATCATACTCCTGAGAACGAGTAAGAACGGAATAATTCAGGGCATAATAAAAATACAATCTGCAAAAGTGATTGATGGCATTATTCATAATATAAAAAATACTGCAAATTTAGTTTGGAGGCCAAGAAGAGACTCTCGCATGTGATCTCAAGATAGCTGTTCAATATTTCCATGTGAAGGGATTGTATCTTTCCCTTGGATGCCATTTGACTAGAAAGAAAATAAGTGATTTTAGGACTGATAGTACAACAATATAAATTTTCCCAAGTAGAAATATTAGTAATTATTCATGGTAAGCAGTTATTAGTTATGAATTATCATGCTAACTAATGGCAGGTATTTTGAGGTGCCTACTCAGTATTCATTCTCCCCTTCTTACCAGGAGTACTGCAATTTTGATTAGGGTGATAATATACCCTGGTAAATGTATTTATTTGACTTTTCAAATACTCCTGCAACAAGGGTTGTAGTCAATGAGGTACAAACAGAAGTTCCTAGGGAAGTTGCTTAAATCAGTAATAGGCCAAGTCTCACTGGGAGAAAAATACTTCTATTGTTGGTCCTTTTTCTTCTACTTTCTGCTAAGGAAGTCAAGAAGGTATCTTGCGATTGTAGGCAAAATGCTTGAAGACAAAGCCTATGCTAAGGGTGGGAGAGCAGAAAGATGGAGAATCTAGTCCCTGATGGCACTACTGAACTACTATACTAACTCCAGATTGCCTAGACCTGGTCTTACAGAATTAGATTTAACAAACCCTACTTAGGTCAATGTTAGTCTTCTGTTTTTTTTAATCAGCAAATCAAAATGATTTCACAGATATGTCACTTAAAGGTCACAATTCTCTTACAGTTAATATTATCATATGAACTTTTATAGATGAGGAAACTGGGATTTATAAAGAACTCACATTATTTGGTCAGGGATAGTAAGAGGCTGAGTAGACTCACCTGTTCTGTTAGATATAAAGCCTCAGATAATAAACACTGCATTATGATTTACCTCCATTATAATTTACTTATCCTATCAGGACACAAGACTAGGAGAGATTCAAAGTAAAAGCTGAGGAAGAAAGCTGATGTAGTAGGTATAAGAAATAACTTGTATTCCAGAAAATACCTGCTTTTATGTTTCCATAGTTCAACGAATCATTATACTGGAATGATACAGCAGATATATCAGAGATGTGCTGCAATGAATAGCATTAAGCTGCAGCTCTAAGAATTAAGTGGCATCATTTCAAATTATTCTGAAATTTCCTCCAAATTTTATGTCTGGTCAAATACTTTTCTAGAAAATGTTATGTTAAAACAAATCAGTAAATATTAAATAATTGAGAATTTAGGAAGTTTAGAACATACTAATGTATCTCACAATAAAGACTTAATAAGAATGACTCATCCAAGTGGTGGCATTATTGCTAATTTTGGAGACCATGGAGTCTTCTTCGGACAGTATTAACTATCTGTTTTGTTAAAAAGTAATGACTTTTATGAAAATAATGTGTGTTCATTATTTTAAAAATCTAAGTCATATAAAAGAGTAAAAAGATAAATCATTCCAAATCCTGGAGCTAAAGTGTTGACATCTGGAAAGTGTAATTCTAAGTATCCCTCTTGTCTTATGTACATAAAGACAAAGAAAGCAGCAGAGATAAATAAACTTATGTGAGACTAAAAAAATATATATTTTTAAATAAAGCTTTTAAGACTAATTTTATTTTAAGCCAACATAAAATGAAACTAAAGAAACTTTCTTCTCTATAGGAGATACCAAATATCAACATATAAACACACACAAATAAGCATACATATATGTAAGAATTTCAAATGAAGAAACATTTTTAAAAGATTTTAAATACATAATTCATTTTTAGACTATATCAGTTAATCCTGTGCTGAGAGAATAAGCTGAGTAGCAGCTCCTTAATTCCCATCCCCTTTTTCTTTTATTTTTACTAAGTCAGGGTTTATAATATTTCCTTTCTTTTTCTGGATCTATAATACACCCATTAGGTTTAGGCTTAGTTTATATTGTAACAATGTCTTATATTTAAACAGTCTTATCTTTCTATGTACAGCCTATGTACACATACATATTAATACAAATATACAGAATGACTTTTAATGCAGTAAGAAAGTACACATAGTTTCATATCCTATATTTCACTGTGTATACCATAAACATTTTTCCATATCATGTGTTCTTCTGCATATTATTTTTAAGGGTGAAAATAATTTCTTCATTGTATTTAACATAATTGAAAAAAAAATTCTGTAGTACTTGACAGTATTTTCCTGATTTTTTTCCCTATAATAAAGCTATTATAAAGATTAAACACTCTTGAAGATCATTTTTATCCTCATCAAAAATTACTCAGATAAAATAGATGCCAAAAGAATAAGTCAAATGTTAAGAAACTTCCATTTTTTTATATACGTTGTCATATTTACCTCCCCAAATAATACTCTATAATTGAGACCGAGTAAAATAAATTCTTATTTCTAACCAGGGACCACTTGGCATGATTTAGGCCAACAATATTTTCAATTGTTAAAAACTGTATTTGTTTGATTAGTATTGATGTATCATTCACATACTTCTTTTTCAACTATATTTTGTTGTTTTGAATGACTTGCTTATATCTTTTGTCCATTTACCCATTTTTGTATTTTTCTCTTCATTTAAGAGATCTTTAAATACAAAACATATAAAGGTAAGGGTCGGCACAGGCATTTTAACTATTTCTCCCTTCTATGTCCTTACAGTTTCAGCTAATAATTTAAATATAATATTTCAAAAAAAATGTTAAATATGGGGCTGAACATTGAATTACCTTTCATATGGAAAATATTACTTAATGGTTCTCAGGGTTCTTTTTTAATTGTAAAACTAAGATAGCTGACTGCAAATTAAACATGCCGCTTTAGACCTGGGGAAATTACTAATTCTTTGGTTGGGGGTGGGGGTGGTGTGTGTGTGTGTGTGTGTGTGTGTGTGTGTGTGTGTCTGTGTGTGCATGCAAAATAAACCAAAGCCTTCACTATTACTCACTAAAATGTATAAATTCAGCCTACTCAAAAAAAATGCTTAAGTTCATCAAAATCATGTTTAGTGTTAGCATGTAACCTTTCTAAGATAAAAATGAGAGTTTGTTACGAAACAATCTTAGAGATAGCTGTAATAGCTCACTAAATTCAGGTCTTGAAAATCTGTAGTGCAGTGGGCAGAAGTATCTCAGTATCTTCTTCAAATATGAGTAGTGGTATTCCTTATAAACTGGGATGAGAGGAAAATCACAGTGAAAGAATGATTAAGGTTTTACCAAAAAACAACAAATTATTCTACCTGTGTCTGAATCTCGTTCTTCATTCCTTGATGGGCTAATGGTAAAAGGGAGTTTACGTTTCATAGATGATTTCTCTTTCATCTCCTTGCCTACATCACTTCGATCAATTTTTGGAGTTTTGCTGTAGGATGCAATCTTGTCTTTACTCTATTAAAAAAAATCAAGTATTAATAATGTTATAACAATGTTAGGTAAGCAATATACTATGGAAAAAACTATTTATGAAGGAAATTTTTAAATATACACAAAAGTAGAGGGGTAATTATAATCCATCATGGTACTTAACTGCTTGAAAACCAGTTTCAACAAGTGCAACATTTTTTTCCAATTTGTTTCCTGCTCCCTTACTTTCATTTCACTTAATAGAATTCTACAATAACTTTATAACAAGTATCCCTGAGTATTACAAAAATCTATGTCTAAGTATAATACAGATGTAATCACCAATGTACCAAGATATTAATGTGAAAAACGACTCTGGATAAACAGATTGTGTTGTATTAATATAATGAGCCTGGCTCAGTAGTCAGGTGAAATATCCCACCCTCAGGGTTTACAGCTATTACAAGGCTTACTTTTATAACCCAACACAGAAATTGGTAGACAACATATAAACTGGGCCTTTGTGACTCCCTTTTTTTTTTTTTTGATTTTTAAAAATTTTTTTAAAAAATAAGATTTTTTAAAATATTATTTTTATGTAGAGGAACTATAGATCAGAGGTGGGGTATGTTTGTGAGAGAATTCATCAGAGACAGAGTGGGGAGCAGAAAAGGCAGATTTACTGAAACACACTAATGGGAGCAGCAGGCAAGACAGGAGAAGTCTGTTGTACCGTATGTGGGTTAGGTCCCTGGCCAGGGATAAAAACTCAGGCTGTAGAGGTGACAGTGCTGAGATTAGGCCACAGAGAAGGTCCTGGGCCTTTTTAACTCCTTTATGAAAAACATGTTCGACAATAAGAACTATACTAAATCACCTTAGAGGAGAGACTTTTAAAAGTTATCAATTATGATAATAAATGATTTGTCAATTGTAGGGATTATCAGGAGCAAATTAGTACATTCAATTATAGATGACAGGTTAAAGAACTGAAATGTGGGAGGGGGACATAAGAAATAAAATACTGGGTGGTCCACTTACATGTGGAATACAGAGAAACCAAACAGAGGATCAGGAAAAGACAAACTTTAAAACCAACACTGAAAAGCTAACCATAGATCTGAAGCACCTGGGGGTGGGGGGGAGAAAAAAAGAAAGTGTGAGCACAACAGGCTATGAGAACTATGGTAAACCACACCTAAGGGGAGCAATTCTTCATCGTGAAAAAAACAAACAAGGATGTAAAATAATGGTATTTCAATAAAAAAATATATTTAGAATAAAAAAATGGAAATGAATGAATATTAAATTTAGTATTTTAAAAAGATATTATAATCAAGCATAATTAAGATAATTCACTGTATCAAAAGCAAAGTAAGAAAAACAATAGACTTTTAACAGGTGAAAAGAATAACATTTGTATACTACATTCATTTTTGTTAAATCAATCAACAAATTAAGAAGAGAATGTGACTGTCCCTTAACTGGTAAAGATTAATGGGAAATAAAAGCCTAAGTTTACTTATTTCCCAGTAATAAACTACAGTCCTCCTCAGATGTTTTTTCACTTCTGCCAATGAAATGGAGCTTTACAGGCATGGATTTTGCTTAAAAAATTGTTTTAAAATATAAACTTATTATTCGGTGATGGTGAAGCTAACAACCAGAAGACTACTGCCAATGAAAAGACAGATATTCACAGTTCTCAAGAAGAGAGGACATGACACACTATACAGGGCCACATGCAGAAGCACCAAAATTGGTCAGGAGGTCGAGCAAGGGAAAGAAATGTAGGTAAGATCTTGTGTTGTGTTTCTAAGAGAAGGAAAAGTCAAAGAAGGATACACAGATATCAGACTGGCTAGCTTTAATGTTTTCAGCAGGTTCTTGGGTATCAGTGCTATATTCCTAGTTAACTAATATCTAAAGCTGGGACGACTTTTTAGACGGGAAAATAGGGACCCAGAATGAGAGCAGAATAAAGCTAGTGGCTGTGAATGGGCTGTGAATAGGTAGGTGTATCTATAAAATCTATGTCATAAGTGAGTTCTTTATAACTATCTCTAAGAATCAGTGAGCCCTATGAGGAGCACTTTCCCTAAGTTCTGCAAAGTCTCACACATCAAAGGATCAGAAATAAAAAGTCATGATTTATGCAAAAATTAATCAAATAGTCTAGATATGTGCATCAGGGATATGAGTCTGTTATTAACAAAAGAATTTAAGAAAAAAACATGAAGATAAATTTAACCCCTTATATTTGTGTTAAGAAAGATTCTGTTCTGTGCCATCAAACAAGTTAAAGGAAATTAATTTGACAGCAACAGTTTATTGTTCAGTATAATACTTTCTTAGGGCAAAGGTCAGGTAGACTTACTGTCCCTTATAAAGGATTTGGAGTTCTTCTCTAACTAAATTAACCCAATGTGTGGTGGTTACCTGGCAGTTTTTTGTATCCCCTTGTGAAAACTGGGGCTCAGGAACACATACAAATCCCGATAAAGGGCTATTACAATTGCTGTGAGAAATAAAACTTCCCTTTATCTGACCTAGGAATCAAGAATCTTTTGCTAACAGATAAGAAATTGATTGGTTTGCAAGCGGGGTAGGCGGTAAAATCTTAGTTTCTTCATGGTTTTTTGGCAAGGTATTTCTATTTTCATTATTCTTACATGTGTTTTCTAAGTTTTCTACAATGAAGATGTATTATTTGAACAACAACAAAAGTATTGATTATCACCTAGATTGGAGTTAATGAAGGTCTAAACTGCACTGATAAGGATAGGACAGAGGTATTTAGAAGGTTAACATGATTAACATTCAATTTCTCATAGTTTATGAATATAACCTAGGTTTTGGATTATTATAGGAGACCTGGTAGAAAATTTGTTTCACAAATTATAAATACTGATTTATAGCTGAAAACTGCAATGGAGAAATTTCTAAACTAAAGTCAAAGGCTAAAAAAAATCCCAGATTGCCAATGAAAGGTTAAAATATTTGAAGAAGTTGGGCCTCCCTAGTGGCGCAAGGGGTTAAGTCTCAGCACTAGGAAGCTATCCGCAGCCATTGCAGCAAGAGTTCGATCCCCGGTCAGGGAGCTAATCTACATGGCACAGCAGACCTCTCCTGTCTCGCCTGTTGCTCCCCTCAGCATTGTATTTCAGTCAATCCGCCTGTTCTGCTCCCTACTCGGTCTTGGGTGAACCCACTCAACTCCCCGCACCTCTGGTGTACACCCCAGCTGTTGTAAGCAAAATCTTAAAAAAATAAATTAACTATGAAATAATGAAAATAATGAAATAATGAAATGAATGAAAGCACTTTATATAGTCTATTTACTTAACAGGAAAAACTATATATTCGGGCCTCCCCGGTCGTGCAGCGGTTAAGCGTTGCGCTGTGGAGCTGTCGGCAGCGGCGACGCGAGTTCGACGCCCAGCCGGGGAGAATCCCACATGGTGCGGCAGACCTCTCCTGCCTCGCCCGCTGCTCCCCTCAGCAGTGTATTTCTGATCTGCCTGTTCTGCTGCCCGCTCTGTCTCTGGTGAACCCTCTCGCCGCCCCACAGCTCTGGCTTGTACCCCAGCTTATATGTATAAATAAAAAATAAATCTTAAAAAAAAAAAAAAGAAAAACTGTATATTCATTTTAAAAATTTTTCTAAGAAAAAGCGAGAAGCTAGAGGCTGGCTTCGAGGTAGATAAATAATATGATCATTTCTTCTTTTTCTCTCCTCCCTCCATTGTAACTTCACTCTGTCGTAAGAAACAGCAGTTACATGATCTATACGCAGAAAACTTGGAATGGAAATTATGGACAAGTCCTAGTTAAAGTGCAAATGAACAGTCAAATATTTATTTAAAACTGAAAGATATTATTTCTAAGAATAACTTTTGCTATCAAACTGTTCAAATCCCAAAACATGACAGTAGCACCAAGCATAATACCTCAAAACTTTTGACCCTTACTCAAATATGTGATCTTGAAAATGTATGATTAAACAGAAATTAAGAACAGTTTTTATTTTATTAAGCCAAGAGTTAATAAATGAAGTATCTAGTAGCTTGTATTTGTTTTTCCTATTTATTACAAACCTAGTGAATAGTATTATACCTAAGCAAATTTTTTTAAAAAGATTTATTTATTTATGAACACAAGCTGGGGTACAGGCTAGCCAGAGGCGTGGGGCAGCCAGAGGATTCATCAGAGACAGAGTGGAGAGCAGAATAGGCAGATCAATGGAAACACACTGCTGACGTGAGCAGGGGCGAGGCAGGAGAGGTCTGTGGGAATCTCCCCAGCTGGGCTTCGAACTCGCATCGCCGCTGCCGAGAGCAACGCAGCACAGCGCCTAACTGCTGCACCACCAGGGAGGCCCCCTAAGCAAAGTTTTTACTAGAGGTCTTTGAGTGAAAAGTGTTTGCCTTTTGCTCTTGTGGCTATTTTTGAGCAATCACACTTTTATGAAGGCAATGTTCAGGCAGTACTGTATATTTAGTGGCAGTTTTCAAAATACACTAAGTACCTAGGAAAAATAAAAGTTTAAACAACTTTAGCCTTATAAATGGAAACTGCAAAACTGATATTAAGCAGCCCAGATATAATTTTGCAAATGCAACTTAGCTATTTTAACATATAAAAATAAAAGTTGTAATTCTTTCCTTAAATCTAACACAGTATTCTGTTCCTACTACTCTACTGAAATTACTTTTACAAAGATCATTTTAAGATACTGTCAACATTCAAGGACTCATTTATTAATCAATGTGGCATTTTACATACAGCCACTCTTTTCTATGTAACCTCTTCTGATTCTTTCCCTGTCTTCTTTGATCCCTGTCACTCAAGTCTGAAAATATTTTAATTCCACAGGGTATACTCTCCTCCAGTTTTGCCCCACTTGATACACTCTCTTTCAGTAACATCTTCATAACTATAATTTGGTTTCCCACAAATTTTCATATATTTATTTCCAATGTAGATATCTGCTTTGAACAATGAAATCACATCTGTCTACTCATTTCTAATACATCTACTTGGATGGTTAACCCAGTGATCAACTTAATTCAACAAGCAAAAACCAAATATCCTTTTCAAAAAAATCAGTTTCTTTCCCTGAAGTTCTTCTCAGGGAATAGTCCAATTAGCCTCAGAAAGGCCCACACTACTGTTTCTATGCACACAATTTAAATTATTCGACATCTTTTAGATCTGCCAGCCTCTTTCTATCCACATAGCCACTGCTCACTTTCTCTGGCTATTATATTTTAAATAACACTATAACCTGTCACATCTGGCATATTAAAATGCTTTTAGGGAAATATGTGTTTATAGTGAAGTCAAGATATTGACAACTTCTCTCCCCAAAACAACTATAAATGTGGACAAAATTTTCAAAAGCAACCATTTCAAGGCTTTAGCAACTGAGCAAAGCAAACAACAAATTGAGAAGCATTTTCTTCAAGAACAGCTACTGAATTATGGTTAAGAACAGTGAGTATCAATGGCATTCCTATCTGGAATTGCCCTCAATCCTTGGCCAGTGTGTAGTTTGCATAAAGTTTTTTTTTTCTCAAAGATTTGTTTATTTATGCATACAAGCTGGGGTACAGGCCAGAGGCGTGGGGCGGGCAAGAGGGTTCACCAGAGACAGAGTGGGGAGCAGAACAGGCAGATCGACGGAAATGCACTGCTGAGGGAGCAGCGGGCGAGGTAGGAGAGGTCTGCGGCACCATGTAGTAATCTCCCCAGCCGGCATCGAACTCATGTCCCCGCTGTGACAGCTCCACAGTGCAGGGCTTAACCGCTGCACCAGCAGGGAGGCTCAGTTTGCATAAAGTTTTAACAGCATAATTGGCAATGAAAACCAGCACCTTTGCTGCCAGTGTTGACTTGACTTGGTGTACAAAAACAAAAATCCCCACCCAGCTGCCGATAAAATTAGCAAATAGGGTAGGAAATGAGCAAAGGGGAACAAAAAAACATTGTTCTATTAGCCTAAAGTTGTAATCCTGCTGCAGGTGAACAGCAGCTGCTGTATAGGCCAAATACTTAACAGAGATTGCAGAAACGAAAGAGCCATGGTGGGAGCAGGAGGGCAGATAATACTGCTATTCACCTCTGGCTGACAGAGAAGCTATGTTAACGTACAGTGAAGACCAGAGAGGAGCCCCATTCTCTAAATAGTCTTCACAGACTGCGAGTCCAGTGTGTACATGCAGGGGAGATCTCAGAGGATCTACAGTCTAGTCGATTAGGAGGCTGCACACAAGCAAAGGGAAGATCTGAGCAAGTCCAGCAGAAAGTAAATGCCAGGGCATAACTGAAAAATGTTTTAGCATTTAATACATTCCCCAACAACCAACATCAACAGAAAGTGGAAGGTTTATGGAGTTTGAATATAACCTTTGATCAATCAATGGTTAACTAATCTATGCAAAAAACATAGGTAGGGCCTCCGTGGTGGTGCAGGGGTTAAAGTCTCAGCACTATCAAGCTATCACCAGCCACTGTGACATAGAGCTAACCCACATGGTGCAGCAGATCTCTCCTGTCTCGCCCGCTGCTCCCCTCAGCAGTGTATTTCAGTAGATCCGCCTTTTCTGCCCACCACTCTGTCTCTGGTGAACCTCTCACTCCCCACACCTCTGGTCTACACCCCAGTTCTTGCATGCATAAATAAATAAAACAAACCTTAAAAAAAACCCCACAGGTAACCCCTATGAAGCAAGACTGAAAAAGAAGAAAACAAGACACCAGTGGTTGCACAAATAGCACAGATAAACTCCTGATGTTACTAAATACAAACAAAAAATCCCAGCAAATTTCCCAACTTTCAGGTGGAAAATAATGCACATCCAAAGCTGCTGCAATACTATGACCAATTGTCCTGTTATCAATAAAAATTAAGACCTACAAAAAAGCAAGAAGAGATTCAAAAGAAATTCCTCCTAATGGGTTCAGATATTAGATTTAGCAAACACTAAAGCAGCTACTATAAACACTATTTTAAGTATTAAACAGTGTATAATTCTTGACAACTTACCAATAAACTATCAATAAAGAAACTTAAGAATCAAATGGAAATACTGGATTTGAAACAGAGTAACTTAAAAATGTACTAGATTTGCTTAACAACACATATGAGATGGCAAAAAAAAAGAAAAATCAGAAAATTAAACATCCCAAATTTCATGAAAACCAATCATTTACAGATCTAAGAAGTTCAGCAAACTCCAGGTAGGATAAATGTCAATGGATTCTAAATACAAAAGACAGGACAGAAATCTTGAGAGCAGCAATGAAAACAAACTTCACTGAAGGGAAATATACAATTAAAAGTGACTGCTCATTAGAAATAGCTAAAGCATGAAAGAAGTGGGATGACATATTCAATCTACCAAAAGAAAGAAAAGTCAACTAGAATTCTGTATCCTTTGACAATAAAGGCAAACTGTCACAAAATACCACATATTATAAAACCTCCATTTATATAAAATATTCAGAATGGCAAATTCAAAAAGTAAGCAAGTAGAATAGTGGTTTTTCTAGGACTCCAGGGGAGAAAAAAGGGAGTGACTGCTAATAGATACAAATGGTTTCTTTTTCAGTTGAAAATGTTCTCAAATCGATAGTGGTGATGACTGTACAACTTTGACATATAAAAGCTGATGTATAAAATCAACTGTTTTTACCATGAAAAATCCAAAATGGTATTATATACAATAGCAATCAAAAGGATAAAATACAAATAATTTAAAAATATCCAAGACAAATTTGAAAGGAACGGTTTCACACTTAACACATTCTGATTTTGAAAACAGATTTGGGGTTGCATGGAGATTAGATACGTACTGATTGCAAATGAGCTTGAAGATGTTTTAGCAATGATGGTAGTGGTCTAAGCTGAACTGTGATGATAGTTGCACAACTCTATAAATATACTAAAGAAAAATCAATTGTACACTAAACTGGTGAGTTTCACTATATATAAATTACAACACAATAAACTTAAAAATATTTGTACACAAATGTTCAACTAAAGGAGAGACTAGGGGTCATCAGCCTATTCAGGAGACTACTATAGAAATCTGAGTTAAGGTTTTTAGGGTTGAAAGAGGATGAAGATGGATAGATACATGTAAAAACAATCACATGTCATTGACAACAACTAGTAATTCACAAAAACTGTTAACATTTACAAGCACTTACTATGCACAAAGCACTGTGTAAAGCATAAAACATATCATTTCACTGTCACAACTATTCTATGTATCACTATTGTCCTATATTACAGAGACAGACACTGAGGTTGGAGAAGTTAAATAAATTTATCCAAAGTTGCAGATATGAAAAATAGAACTGCTGTGTATGGCTGTTTTGCTACCAGAGGCTAAGGGGTGGAGGAAGAAATGCCAAATGACTGTGAGGTCTTGGAATTGTTTTCCCACTCTGAATTACTAAGTAATTAATGATTAAGTAATTGCAGGATATTAATAACTATATTAATCTTAGGAAATGAAAAACAATTTTACTTCCTAGTATTAATTCAATCTCTAAAGGGCTTAAATAAGTGGTTTGGATTTATCTATCCATACTACTTTTTATAGTTACTAAAAATACTAAATTGGGAGTATTTCCTCCAGTTTCAAAAGTAAAAAAAATATTAGTATTGATCATATACCTTTCTTCCATATGGCTTTTCTACCATATTGTTGTCACTGTCAGAATTTTCACTCTGAACTGGTTTTGTGAACCCAGATTTGGGCATCTTATAGCTGTTCAGCTAGCTTCTTTTATCAGTCTTCTCATCCTGGATCTGGAAAGAATAGATATGTAAGGGTTATTTGTACACATAGCAATAAAATCCTACTTAAAGTTTATGCACCACAATTAGTGCAATTCTGTTTTTTCATTGTCTCTAAAATTTGACAGTTTTCTCTGAGAGCTTATCCTACCCCAAGATAAGTTTTCATTTAACATTTTGAGCTTCTATCAATAATTTAATGTTTCCTTGTTCAGGTTCACTCAGCTCATCACTGAAAAGAAGAAAACAGAACTACTTTTATAGTTCTTCCTACTTTCTCTTGACTAATATCTAATCTCCCATTTTTCTGAATCCAGAAATAGTCTAAGTGGAAGCACTGACGAAGGGTTTCTTAGTGAAGCCTGGCTCCAGAGGTGGGAGTGCTATTAGTCCCTGTTAGTTTTGTAGTGGTCTGAATGTTATTTCAGAAAACTTAACTTCGTTTAAGTTAATTTAAAGGTTTAACTTCATTAAAACTTTCCTACCTAAAATTCCTGTAGCGATTAATTTCCCTTCATTGAATTCCCAGACATCCTCAGGTACTGAGTCACTTTATCAACCTGTTCAGTGATTGAATACTTGTAGTTTATCACTTCATGCACTGTTTTCTTTCCAATATGTTCCTTCAACCTTCTGTCTTCTGCTCAAGCTGTGTTGCTACACGACAGATAACCTACTACCCACATATGGTTGTTCAAAGTTGAATGAGTTTAAATTAAAGTAGCTACCTCACCATACAATACAGATATTCAATATTACTAATGTCAGGAAAGTTCAATGGTATAACGCTGGTCCAGACTGAGGCTGCTGACCAAGGGGAAGACTTGGGTCACAACAAGCAGAATGACTGACAAACAATTTTAACCATATCATGCTATGAATTTCCTATACATTGGTGTCATGCATCTAAGAAAGCTGTTATTCTATTATAGCATCTGTGAATTAATAAAATTCAGACATGGGCCTCCCTGGTGGCGCAGCGGTTAAGCGCTGCGCTATGGAGCTGTCGGCAGCGGCGACGCGAGTTCGACGCCCGGCCAGGGAGAATCCCACATGGCGTGGCAGACCTCTCCTGCCTCGCCCGCTGCTCCCCTCAGCAGTGTATTTCTGATCTGCCTGTTCTCTGCTCCCCACTCTGTCTCTGGTGAACCCTCTCG